>PKML01009694.1:1068228-1082757 GCA_002933935.1 Eutrema yunnanense | reverse complement strand
TTTCTTGAAAATGAAACGTATTTAGGAACATATATAACGTATTTCGGAAAGTCTTCCGAAATGAACAAAAACAGAAAACGATATTTCCTGTTGATTTCCATGCGTAAACGTATTTAAGAACATATATAATGTATTTCGGAAGATATATAACGTATTTCGGAAAGTCTTTTGTGTCCATTTATACAAAACTCAAATTTAAGAAACCATAATACACATTTAGGAATGCTTTCCTGTTGGCCTTTTTTTTTTGGGTTGGCTTTTCTCGTTTAATGTGTTGAATATTTTTGTTGTTTTGCTGATGGTTGGTACGACATATGCAATATCCGTTTCGTTTTATCTTATAGTCAATGTAATTTTCTCAATCAAATCGACCATCGATGCTCGCTAACCAAATTTGCAACCTCATAGCATTCTATAATCAATCACTGTTTATGCCCATTGCCAAATACATTCACCTGACTTACTGCCAAATACATTCACCTGACTTACTCGTACTTCAGAGTTAGAAATGTTATGTAGAATTGCAAAATACTGTGTAACGAGGAGTGATAAAGTTATGATTACGTTGTTCCACCGAAGTTTAATTTTCTTACTTTTATCTTTTGTTTCATACAAAACCAAAAAAATAAAAAGATTTACTACATTTGGAAAATCTGTACAAAAGAAAACTTATAGAATAGAAAGATACAAGGCTAAAAAATTTCTTTTAGCATTTGATGTTTCAATGAAAAGGTAGAAACAAGAAACACTTAAACACTGTACACAAAAGACCATCACGGTTTTTTACTTCCAGACTTTAATGGCTCCATCTTTGCTGCTTGATATCAACAGTCTCTGGTTCAGTTTCACCGATGCCAGAGACTGAACTGAGTCTCGGTGACAACCTGCAGTGTCTGTCGCAGCTGCTGCAAGTACCGCCTTTGCTGTCAATTTGGTTGCCAGAGGCCGCCTCTTAGTCTCCTGCCAAAAACACAAACACAATTTATGTATTAAGTTTGTTAAAAGCTTATCTATAGTTAGTGACCTCAAACTGCATGATTATTGTGTGGTATGCGAAGATCAAAGATATATTTAGTCAACAGACCTGAACGAATTGCACGCCGGAATTGGATTTGAGTTCGTAGAAATCATCGTTTCCAACTCCTTTTAAACTCGGACCACATATACAGTAACTTCTCTCAGGGCTGTGTTGGTCCAAACACACAGAAAACAAGAACTGCGTCAGTTTTTGTTTATTATTGTCCACAAGCGGTGTGACAAAACATTTGATTGTAAAAACACAAGTTGAAGTTTCAGATGTAGGACCTGGAGTAATCCCAACGCCGAATCTTCAAGTCAGTACCACCTGTTAACAAGTCGCCACCGGGTAAAGGAAGCAAAGAGCGGATACTAGGAAGACGAGGAGGAGGCTCGTTCAACTCTTTGATTTTGTACTTGGAGCTCATGCTCTGGCGAAGATTCGGCTTGGGATTTACATTATTGCTTGGTGACTTCCATTGAAACTTGAAACATTCGTCTCATTTTCATAGTTGGCTACTCTCAATACCTACATAATCAACTCATTTACAAGTCCAATTCAGTGATATGGTTTAATCTATCAAAACTGCTTTTTTTTCATGGACTAATATCAAAACTGAGCCTCCAATCACTTTTAAACTATCTACATATGTTTCGTTCTCCCGTGGTTCATAGTTTCTATTCAAACTTGCAAGACCATGATAGAAAAATCATAGACCATAAGTAGATAAGGTTCAATAGCCAAAGTCAAGGTACAATAAAATGGTAAAACAACATTACATGGTGACATCTACCTCCCTCTGCATTCCAGAGTGAAACTTCGTTGCAACCGGCAGCAACATAAATAAAAGGTTTCATAGTGGTGGACACTGATACACTTGGAGGAAGAAAGCAGAGGCACATCTTCTCTATTGGGCATATGATACGGTATTGCCATGAATTTACGGGAACACGAAATCTCAAATCCCAAAGAGTAAGCACTCCCCGTGAAGACCCAGATACAAACCAATTTCCGCATGGGCTTGTAACCAGAGAAGACACATATCCTTCTTCAGGGTTTGCTTTCAGTGTCCATGCATCTAAATCTGATCTTGTATCCCAAAGGTGGATTCCGCAGTTTTGGGTACTATACATGAAATGACCCAGAAACCAGCTTAGGCACTGGGACCGAACTAGCCAAGTTAAATGACTTGCTCATGGAATCCATCCATGGCACTGATAACGAACCCATTCCCAGAGAGTTTATCTGCAATGAAGACTCAGAAGCCACAGGAGGATTCGTAGCAGCTTGTTTGTCCATGCTAAATGAATAGAGAGGTAATGCTCTTCAACACATTAAATCGCCGATTACTCAAGGTTAATCGGAAAACCGCCTTAGGTCGCTGAATATGATGAAATCGCCGCGGCTGGTCTCCGACTACCGCCTAGCCGTCTGATTAATCGGAAAAAGCAGCCATTTTTTTAACGGCAGAGGATTCCGGCAACACAATCTTGATCGTCGTTGGTCGGGAAGAGATCGATGTCGAAATATCTCTCCGATACAGCAGCCGCCATGAATAATACTTGTTCCTTAGCTTCTTCTTTTTCCCTCTCTCTCTCTTTCTCTCTAAGATCTAAGATCGTGGGTGGAAAATTATATCACAGTAAAATAGTATTTTCTCTTTAATGAATGCTAAAAATAGGGTTTTTTTATTAGGGTGCTAGTTTGGTCATAAAGTTTTTAAAAAGTGCCATTTTGAACAATTTCTCATATTTTTACTTCATAAAAATCTTAAAAAATATTAGAGATTAATAAATATTTATATATTCGGTCATATTGTGGAACGAAGTAGAATTGATATTTTACGACTGCTGTCGTGCGGGTTTATCCGTCAAATATATAAAACTAGGATTTAACCCGCGTTAATTATAGCGCGGCGTATTTTTTAAAAAAATATTTTTTTTTTAAATTCATAAAAAATATGTTTTATATGAATTTTACAATATAGCTAACTAATGATTATTGATTATAGATAAAACTGTCAATTTGTAATAATTTATCTATTTAACCGGTTTTGCGATGAACTAAAATATTATTCGGACTAACCCGCAAAAAACTTAAAAACATAACTCTAATATGCATCGTTAAAAGACTTTAGTTTTTGTGGTTAGTTTACGAACTCTTAAAAAAAATATAGTTTTCTTGTATCTAACTTTTTATAAAATTAGTAAAATATTTTTTAACTTTTGGTTTGATATATATTCAAATAAAATATAATAAATTATAGTGAAAAATATAGCAAGATTTTGAATATTATTTTTTTCTTTAAATATATATGAATTGATTATTATTTTAAAATATATAGTATTAAAACTAATTAAGAAATAAAATAATAAATAACCTTTTTAATACAAAATATATACTTTCTATATTTTAATCAATAATTTTAAAAGATTAATATTTCATTTCTTATTTCAATTATTTTTTTGTTATTTGTAATGGCATTTCATGTAATAACTTACAAAACAAAGTTCATTTTTAAAAATGTCTTATTAAATAATATTATAGAGATATGTTAAACTTTATGCGAAACATGTTAAATTGCATTTTAATTTTAATCTTTGTAAATATGCCATTGCATACATTTAAAACAACAATTGCAAAATTCGATATAAAACCATATAATCTACTCGATATCCGTATTGAACTAACTCATACTTTTATTTTACAAAATATATCATTTTGATATTATAATAATCGAATAAATTATATAATATTTGATAATCAAATTGTTTTATTAAAACCTACGTCACTTGATTTTTACGAGTTATTCACAAATGATTTCAAAAATTAAACCAGGCTTAGACCATCGAATTAGGTCCTTGAAATGTTGGTTTATATATACTCTAAAGTCTAAACCGTACATATGCCCCAATGGTGGGTTGAGTCAAACCCGCCTTGGATCTTTTCGCCGCCGGAGATGATCGCCGCCATTCGAGCAGCGATTCTCAAGCCACAAGCCTATTCTCCTCACCTCAATACTGCCTTTTTCCATTCTTCTCCCATCCTACAACGCAAACATCAATCCGTCAGTATCTCTCTTCTTCTTCTGCACATTTACTTGCTTGTATCTCTGCTATGGATTATAGACCATCTTCTCCGATTTCTTGTCCAGATTTTGGATATTTTTCTAGTGTTCAGAGTTTCAATCTATGGATAACTCTCGTTTTGATTTTCGCCTTTTGGCATCTCTCTGTCAGAATTCAAAAGCTCGAAACAGAAGTTCTGGAAGAAATGACTTACGTCGCAATGTGAATGCTTTTGCAGAACATTTATTTGGGGTAATGTCAAATGTGTGAATTTGTTTATCGGAAATGAACATTTTGTTTTTCTCCATTGTAAAAGCTCTCAAATTTAGATACTATTTTGTTTCCCAGATCTGGAGTGATGGGTTTGATTACTCTGGTAAGCACACCTCGTGGTTCGAGAAACACTACTCTAGGGTTTGCAAAAGAAACCGGAATGGTAGACACATCCCTCAAAATTTGGATAAAAGTAAGACAACTCTTCTTCTTTGCCTCTGGTTCCTCTTCTATGACTGAAAACTATACTGTATAGTGATATAGTTTGGATATTGCTTCTACAACGAGGTCTTTGTTTCTTTCTTCTATAGACTGTTTAGCTGCTTATGCTAATGCTTAGAGTGTATATTTTCAAGTAAAAGGCAGTCTAATGAATTTCAAATGTGTTGGTTTCAGATTTGGATGTTGATTTTAGTCTCCAACAGTGCTTTTTAATCTGTGCAGGGTGTTTTGATTTCTGCGGAGTTGATGAGGGAACTGAAATTGAACACTTCTTACGGACTGCTCTGGGTGGATTTAGGGGTTTCTCTTGCTCATTCACCCATAAAGAGAGGAAATCTCGAGGGAGCTCCCGGGATTTCTCAGGGTCAAACACCCATGAAGAGGGGGAAGCTCGCTCGTGGAGGTATTCTAACAACTCTGGACGATCTTGGGGCTCGAGACAACAACAATCAGATCAAGAAGATAAACAAGAACAAGACAACGAATATTCTTCAACAGAATTCAGCCACTCAGGCTCAAACCACGATTCACATAGACATGCACTTGGTCTGAGTTCCTCGGGTCATTTAAATCTTGAAGATGTCAAAAATGCGTAAGTAAATTAGTCACTTCATCTCATCATAGGGAAACTATAAGTATATAGATCATGTTTTATTTATCTACAAAACTCTTGCTTGCCAACTTTTTCCTCAGATACCGAGCTTGTGCATTAAAATGGCATCCAGATCGTCACCACGACTCTACCAAGGTAATCAATACAATCTCTAGTCACTCCTTCATTGTGTTTTTGGACAACTTAATGTGTAGACTAGAGCCCGGAATGCGTTTTTCGACACTGATTACAAAATGGTATGATGAAACACAGAATGCAGCCGAGGAAAAATTCAAGCTCTGCACTGTGGCATATCAATCGTTATGCGAAAAGCTTGCCATGAACTAATAGTATAGTTTATCACCTCGGTTTTTGAATGGACACGGTGATAATAGTTGGATAGGGTGTTACCTTAGAGATTTTTGATTGACTGTGTTTGAAGTGGCTTCCTTGGTCAGAGTGAGTCATATTTAAACCCAGCTTTGGTCCAGTTTTCTTGTGTTAACAATGGAAAGTTGTAGAAACTTCCATTTGTTAATAGCTACTCTTCAGAATCTGGTTTTGAATAAAGGTTAATATTTTTGGCTGGCACTGGGTACGTATAAAATGGTCAAGGCAATGCAGATGACCATCATCGCAGAGATCGTATCTGTATTGGTCAAGTCAAGTAAAGATCCTCAGGTGAACAAGACTTCATCCTTTTGGAATGGTCTATAATAATAGCTAATATCAGAGAGCTTTTCTTTACAATTTTGGATCGCTCTTATCCTCTGGGGTTGCTAAGAGTTGATGAGGAGAGAATAGGTAGAAGAAGCTACTTTCTTCTGTATTAGACCATTGTAAAATAAAAATAAAAATTGGCAGTGTGAATGGACTTGCTAAATTATCATATTCTATTTCAGCCATGTACACCTAGACAAATAAAATTATGCGGCGGAAATTTTAAAAATTGACCACTAAAAAAAACATATAAAAATGTATGTCATCTACTAAACAAACACATAAATAACTATAAATTTAATAAATTAAAAAAAAAATCTATAAAAAAAAACACACATATTCTAAACTGATATAAACAATTCAATTAACTACGAAACAAAAAAAAAACAAAAATAACACTAAACAATAAAAGCATATTAAAAAATTGTTTACCAAGTCTGGATATCCGATGATATCGTAATAAGTAAATTGTATAACTTTGGGTTAGCATCTAAACAAGGGTTTTCACACCAAAAACGAAGGACCCGTAATGTGATTTGGTATACATTTATAGAAATAATTCGGTATCTTATAAAGATTAATAATATAAACAATAGAGAGGTGCACATTAATAGCATATAATCAGAAAAGAAACTCGTCTAACAAATGATTCTAATATTTCCCTAGCCGTCCGATCACAAGAGAGCGTGATCATCCCCGTGGAACTTTAGACCGTCCTTTGCCTAAACCGGAGCGTACCAGATTCTTCTCTCTCTCTCTGCTTAGAGGTTTCGGTTTGTTTTCCCACTTAGCCAAATATTGACAAGATTTGGACGTTTGTGTCTAAAGGAAAAAGGGCGAATTTCCATGGCGTTGTCGGGAGCTTCAGCTAGCTTTCACAAGCTTTGAGCTTGGTGTTCTAGCTGATTGAATCAACCATTATCTTATGATTTTACCGACCTAATCCAGTTCCAGGTCGTTGATTGATTGTTCCTCTCTCCAGCTCCAGATTTTCTGATTTTTTTTTTTTTGTTTATCGTTTTTTTTGGGGTATGATTTGTATCGGTTTCGGGGTTTCATAAGCTGATTTTTGCTGGATCGAGAGACGAGAGCTTGGGTTTTCTTCAATCTGGGTTTTTTTTATTAGAAGGTTGAGGATTTCTCAGGTGAGGAGAATTAGGGTTTTCCGATTGGGGGGTTTCTTGATGTTGGTATCCCCTAATAGTTTTTTTTTGGAGATCCAGGGTTGGCTCAGTAATGGAATAATGGTTGGTCTCTTGCCATCTCTATTTGTAATTAGCGTCTTGTTCGTCCAGAGACTCGGTTTCTTCTTCTTCTCTTCGTTAATCCATCGTTATCATTTGAATCTGAAGCAAATCTGAGAATTTACCACCTCCCACGCCTGTAAATTGCTTCCGCGGTAAATGTCTCTTCTTCTTCTGATTTTGTTTATGCTGGGTTTGATTATTCAGGATTTGATCAGCTCTTTTTCTATTGCAAAGCTCGAAATTTTGCTACATCTTTGCTTTTGTTAATTCACCTGGCCTTAGCTTTTCTGTTGCATCATCTCCTAGCTTTTAAAGTCAAGCTTTGTCTTGTTCCTAATGTTTTTAACCTTGTGTATGTTCTTTTTGTTCTGGTTTTACTTATCTTTGGTGGATATATTACTAAACTTCATACCAATAGTTTCATTTTCACATTGTATTTCTTGTATCTCGAGTTTTGATTGAAAACTTTGGTGCCTGCAAAGAAGCTAGATTGATTTTTTTTTTATGAGATCTACCTTTTTGATTCTGTTTGATATTACTTTCTCTGTTCCCCTTTTTTAAGTTTTATATTGGGTCATCGTTTCTCTTCCGTGCAGGATAATAAAGATCCCACGGAGTACATTGTTTACGGCAAGTGAAAGCAAGAGCCTTTTTTGTTTATTGATGGGTGAGGAGTTAGCTGACACAATGAACCTGGATTTGAATCTTGGGCCTGGTCCTGAGTCAGATCTCCTACCGGCACCAAACGAGACTGTGAATTTGGCTGACTGGACTAATGAGCCTTCTGCGAGAACCTCGGAAGCTGTGACGAGGATCAGGACCCGGCATAGGACGCGATTCAGACAACCTAATCTCCCAATCCCGGTTCTATCTGAAACCCATACCATGGCTATAGAACTGAACCAGTTGATGGGAAGTTCTGTAAATGGAGCTTCTTTGCAGACTGGTGAGGGTAGTGAAAGAGGCAATGAGGATTTGAAAATGTGTGAGAACGGCGACGGAGCGATTGGGGACGGTGTATCAGAAAAGAAAGCTGATGTCGAGAAAAGCAGTGGCAGCGACGGTAACTTTTTCGATTGTAATATATGTTTGGATTTGTCAAAGGAGCCGGTTCTCACCTGTTGTGGCCATCTTTACTGTTGGCCTTGTCTATACCAATGGTTACAAATCTCGGATGCAAAGGAATGTCCAGTTTGCAAAGGAGAGGTGACCCCCAAAACCGTGACACCGATATATGGGCGCGGAAACCATAAAAGAGAAATTGAAGAGAGTCTAGATACTAAGATCCCTATGAGACCCCACGCAAGACGCATCGAGAGCTTGAGGAATACAATTCAAAGGTCGCCTTTTACAATACCGATGGAAGAAATGATTAGACGTATACAGAGTAGGTTTGAGAGGGATTCAACCCCGCTCCCTGATTTTAGTAACCGCGAGGCATCAGAAAGAGTGAACGATCGAGCCAATTCAATTCTTAACCGGTTGATGACTTCTAGGGGAGTTAGATCAGAGCAGAGCCAGGCTAGTGCTGCAGCAGCCGCCATTGCAGCAGCATCAGAGGATATCGATCTAAACCCGATGATTGCTCCTGATCTTGAAGGAGAAACCACCACAAGATTCCATCCTCTGTTGATCAGGAGACAGTTGCAGTCGCACCGAGTCGCAAGGATCTCAACGTTCACCTCCGCATTGAGTTCTGCTGAGAGACTCGTAGATGCGTATTTTAGAACTCATCCATTGGGGAGGAACCACCAAGAGCAAAACCATCATCCTCCTGTTGTGGTTGATGATAGAGACTCATTCTCAAGCATTGCAGCTGTTATAAACTCGGAGAGTCAGGTGGATACTGCAGTTGAGATTGATTCTATGGTCACTCTTTCAACATCTTCTTCGAGGAGAAGAAATGAGAATGGCTCCAGGGTTTCTGATGTAGACAGTGCAGATTCTCGCCCGCCTAGGAGAAGGAGATTTACTTGAAACAAATAAAAAACAGAGCTTTCAATCTGTGGAAGATGATGGAGAAGAAGATTGTAACTTTATTTTTCTTTTGTTGCTTGTTGGTTTGTTTGTATTTTGTTTTGTAATTTTCGCAATAGGGATGGTATTTTAATCAAAGTTTTATCTTATCTTTTTCAGGAATATATCCTTATTGATTGAACCTGGCCATAGTATCTCAATCCATTGAATCCAATGTGGAACGTGTTCTTATTTGACTCCAACTGGATTATACATCATGTTATTTCAAAACCTAACATGTTGTTTTCTAAAAACACGTAGGCAAATGAACTTCTCCTCCTCTTTCAAAACCTATCTCCACATGTTGTTTTTCAATATTTTAGAATTATGTTATAGTTATATATGTTAGTTTAAAGAATGGGTCAATAAGTCGCTTTGGCCGAGTGGTTAAGGCGTGTGCCTGCTAAGTACATGGGCTTTGCCCGCGAGAGTTCGAATCTCTCAGGCGACGTTATAATTTTTTCTTATTTAAAAGTAGTACACTTTTCCAAATATGTTACAAAACGATGATTACATGGTTCTCGTCGTAAACATCCAAAAAACTTTGAGCACTGTACATGGCACATGCGCACAGCGACATCCGACACGTAAATTATTCTTTTAAATTATCTTCATATGTTTTCTTTCAATGATTTCACTTCTGATTAGATCAAAACTCTTATTTTTTTATTATTATGATATTATATATATATAATTTTTTTGCAAAAAAAAAAAGAAAATTTACACCGCATAAATACATACATTCACACGAGGGGAAAAACAAATAAACCCCAACAAAAAGGGTCATCTTCAACCATTTTCAGCATTTGTAACATAATAAGATTCAGCATGCTGCCAAAATCTATCAGGTTCATAATGGTGTCTGTTTAATTGAATTATAATTTGTCGTTTATATCCTTACATCTTACAGCTCAAAGATGATTGACAAATTCTAAAAATCAAACATGTCTAAATTTACGTCAACGGGCAGGTATTTACAACTTTAAACGATTAAAGCGGAATATTTTTTTAATAAAGAGAAGATTTAAAATTACATAAATAAATAAAAAAAACTCAAATGATGTGTGCGGGAAACGAGCGTCGTCTCGCTATTCGATGCACGAACTCGAGCCAATCAGATAAATAATTTTTATAATTGTTATTAGATCTTTTCGCAATTGGTCACTATTTTACCCTATTTTTCTTAATAGAAATTGACTTTTGGATATGAAACTAGAGAGTAGAGAGAGACTATCATTTCAAAGTCCTTTACCTGCTATTTACTGCGTCTTTTGTTTTTTTTTTACTCTTAAGTCACAAACGTATAATTGGTATTTTTTGGATAAAATAAAAGTGATGCAATATAAATTTTAAAATGAGGAAATATTTTTCCTTTTTTGTTCTGTTAGAATTTATAAGCACGAAATATCTAAAAAATTAATAATATATAGAAAGTACTCGAGCGTTGTAAGTTTGTAATGCACCATAATGGGAAAAAAAGACTCAAATAATTATGAATATAGTACAAAAAATATAAATAATTGTAATTAAGAGAGATTAATATACTAGTATTTCTTAAAAAAAAAAAAAAGAAAGGGAACCACCTTCGTGAATTGTGATTCGGTGTTTTAAAAGTGGAATAAAGACAAAACTGAGACCACCATTAATGGCTTTCACCGATACGAACAAGACAGGACACAACCATCCTCCTCCGCCTCCTCTCGTCTCTTTTCGTTTTCTGGAAAATCCTCAAATTTTTTTTTTTTGTTTTCAAAAATCGATCGAATTTGAATTCTCCTCTTAATCTGAATCTGAAGCAAACAAAAAACCGATAAACACGCGAACGCCGAGTCTGGAATTTCCTCCGGGTAATGAACTTCTTCTCCTCTTCCTTTTGAATTTTGAAATCGGGGAAAAATATTCATCTTGGTTTTCGAATTTGGTTCTCGGGTCGGTGCTTCATCTTGATATCAAGAGGCATCGTGTGACGAATCTAGCTTGCTTTTTTGGGGCAAATATTTCTCGTAAGGTTACCAAAAAATTCGAATTTTTTGGTAAAACCTGTTTCTCTATTTTCTTCACGGATGGATTGTGTGAAATTGTTTCAGTAGGGCAAAGATAATGTTGAGATTTATGATATTGGAACACCGTTCTCTATAGACTTGTGCTTAAACCTGGTTTAAACTAAACTTTTTTTTGTTAATTGACAAGATTTGAAACCTTGCTTGCACGATCTTTGTTAGCTGTCATAAGTTTAGATTCGTTGATTCTTGTTCTAGTTAGATCCATTATTATGTTTCTCTGTCTAGGTAGATGGACAAGGATGGTCTGCAAAATAAAATGTTTTTTTTTTGGTTTCTTCTCTGGGAATTTTCTCTTTTGATGCTTGATAGTCCTGCGATTGATTGCTGTTAACTGTTAAAGTCATTGGAATGTGCAAAGGTCTAGCTTTTAGCATTGTTCATAGCTTGAGGCCTGTTGCTTTGGTACCTACTTGAATGTGCATTTAATGTTTTGCTCCAATTGTTTGTTTTCTTTGAATTATTTCATTTTATTCTTTTGTTCCTTAGGAAGCCTACAGATCCCAGAAATAAAGTAAAAGACTTGATCAAGTGAACTAAGTATCTGCCCCTTAGTCTAGTTTTTTTCATTTGATGTGAATGTTAAATATGACATGTGAATCATATAAGCTTATATAGGTCATGATTCCTTTCTCCTCCTGCAGAATAACAAATAGATCCAAAAGGAGTAAATCAACTGAGATACAAGGGCATCTCATTGTATTGAATTAGGGATTTGCACTCACCATGGCTCCTGGAGGCAGTGCTTTGAAAGAAGTCCTGGAATCTAATTCGACGGGAATGGATTATGAGGTTAAAATGGCAAAAGTAGAAGTTAATAATAATAATAACAAACCTACAAAGCCAGGTAGCGCAGGAATTGGAAAATATGGGATGCATTCGAACAATGGTGTTTATGAGCTTCTTGAATGTCCCGTCTGTACAAATTTAATGTACCCTCCAATTCACCAGGTCTGTCACCTTTTTTCCTTAAAAAGATTTGTAATGCAATGTTCATGTTCTTAACGTTGTTAAATTCTACAGTGTCCAAATGGCCACACCTTATGTTCAAACTGCAAAGTGAGAGTGCAGAACACATGCCCCACATGTCGCTACGAGCTTGGTAACATAAGATGCTTAGCTCTGGAGAAAGTTGCTGAGTCGTTGGAAGTTCCATGCCGGTACCAAAATTTGGGGTGTCATGACATTTTCCCTTACTATAGCAAGCTTAAGCACGAGCAGCATTGCAGGTTTAGGCCTTACACTTGCCCTTATGCTGGCTCTGAGTGCTCGGTTACAGGTGATATCCCCACACTAGTTGTGCATCTCAAAGATGATCACAAAGTCGATATGCATGATGGATGCACTTTTAACCACCGTTATGTAAAGTCAAATCCACATGAAGTCGAAAATGCTACATGGATGCTTACGGTAAAAATTTATCGTTTCGATATTTTTCTTCTTTTTTCACAGGTCTCAAATTTAAAGTCCGACTCAGGTTATTTCTTACAAATCAAATTTTCACATAGGTTGGGTTTTTATATCACTACTTTTACTTATTTTATCGTCATTTGACCTAAGCTTCACATTCACCTTCACCTTCTTTCACTCTCTTTATCCTAAACCATGAATATTTCCTGGCTCTAGCTCTCTTTCCAAAAAACAGATTCTGTCTTTATTAGGAACTATTGGATTCTCCTTCTTTAGTTGAAGCGATTTGTGCTACTCTTATTTTGCCCAAGTTTGCATTAGATTTTGGATTTGTCGATCCGCTGCCATGAGCAGAGGGCCTAGGTTCACATTCCTGCACTGTTAGCGCAGAAAACTCCCTTATCGGCTGCTTTTCCGGTTCTCGCTTTGCTCCTCTTTCTCAGTCCAATTTTCTCTCAGTTTACTTTTGTTTCTGCTGGCTCATTTAGTCACATCTTATAGGGTTTCTCTCTCATTTTCATATTAGTCTTTCAATACATGTTACTTTGCACTTTATCTCGCATCTTGGTTTCTTAAGTTTTGTTTTTTAAATCGGATTCCAGGTGTTCAATTGTTTTGGGAGACAGTTCTGTTTACACTTTGAGGCGTTCCAGCTGGGGATGGCTCCAGTGTACATGGCATTCCTTCGTTTCATGGGAGATGAAAACGAGGCAAAGAAGTTCAGTTACAGCTTGGAAGTAGGAGCTCACGGACGTAAATTAACATGGCAAGGGATCCCTAGAAGCATCCGTGACAGTCACAGGAAAGTCCGGGACAGCCAAGACGGTCTCATCATCCCAAGAAACCTCGCACTCTACTTCTCTGGAGGTGATAGGCAAGAACTCAAGTTGAGAGTGACCGGTCGAATCTGGAAAGAAGAGTAAATCGAAACGAAGCAACAAAGAATTGATTGAAAAATTGATGTACATAAGAAGAAGCCCCATGGAGAGCTAATGATCGTATGGAAGATTTGTTGTCTGGTTTTAGTATGTTATAATAGTCTTCTCCAATGGGGATGAAGATGAGATGATGATGATGATGATAATCTTCTGTGATGAATCAGTTTGGAGGGAGCCATTGTTACTATTTTGTGGCTGCAAGAATTACATTCTCTGTACTTTTTTGTGTTTTTTTTTGTTGGGTCTTTGTGGTTTCAGACAGGGATGTAGGAAAAGTGAAACATGATTTTGGTTATGTTCTTGTTGTAAAACCATGTCCGAAATAGTTTGGTGCATTTTCTTTTGATTACAATGGTTATTGTGATGGAAGAGCATCATTGATGTCAGTATCCACAGGAAGCAGACAAGAACACTTAAGTGCTGAGAAGCATTTGAATCAAACAGGAATAAGCCAAACTTATCAATATAGTCCCCACAAATACATACTATATTGTTAGCTTTGTTGTGTGTGTGTGTGCGTGTGTTTGTGTAGGCTTCAGTGAACTTCTCGGACACTGAAGAATGGAAGGAGCTTGAAGGTTTCCTTGAGGAGGTGAGAAATGTTATGCAGGAGACTACAGATACTAAAACATGAAAGAACAAAAAGGACTTATCACAGTCACAGGTTAGTTCTTGTTCTGAGTCTCCAAACATTTTATCATTTTTGATGTGTGGATCAAAGACGTTCTTGAGATCATAACTTAATGGTTCTTGTGCGGTTCTAGGAGTCTGTTATTATTGTGACGCGCAGGCGGCTTCACTTAAAAATGACAAGAAAATAATAAAATCTCAAGTAATTTTCACTAACCTCTTTGAATGAATTAACCCTCAGATTCCAAGATCGGTATGTACCTGCAACCAAAAAAAGATTAACCTCAATTAAAATAGACATTTGTACATTTTGAATTTTTTTTTTTTTTTTTTTT
>PKML01009694.1:994272-1068142 GCA_002933935.1 Eutrema yunnanense | reverse complement strand
CATCAATTTTTTGTTCTAAATTTCAAAAAAAAAAAAAAAAAAAAAGTAAACAACTGATGAATAATAAATAGGGGAATTGGTTTTATAATGGTGATTGGTTTTAACATTGTCCCTTTACTATTTTCTTGCCTAATATTGTCCCCTTAATACTTATATTAATGTTAAACCTCTTTTACCCCTTAAAATATAATTAATGAATATTGATATATGATTTACAAAAAAAAAATATTGATATATTGAATATTAATGCCACACGTTACAAAAAAAAAAAACAATTTCCTACCCATAAACTAATAACACACGAGCCAAATAAAAAAATAGAACCGAGCAAAGAAAAAAAAAATTCCCCTTCTCCTAGATTTACCCCTAAAAAAATTAGAACCGAGCAAAGAAAAAAAAATTAAAAGATTTTCGAAAATATTCAGTTTTGGAATACATATTCTCCATATAGTAGAACAAAGACCAAACGTTAGAACTTATCTTCTGGGTAAAAGTAGAATATCGTGTAAGCACTAGAAGTTGTATTCTGGGTAAAAGTAAAATATTGTGTAAGCACTAGAAGTTGTATTCTGGGAAAAAGTAGAATATTGTGTAAGCACTAGAAGTTGTATTATGCAAAAATGTAGAATATAGTGTAACATATAGAATATGTATTCACCTTCCCGGTAGAATATAGTTAAAATTCTAGAAAACGTATTCTACAGGTTGTTAGATTAATGAGGGAATACGGGAAAACGCATTCTACCTAGACGTATAATGTAGAATACGCATTCTACATTGCGTAGAACCAGTTAAAAAATATTATTTAAATATTCATTTTTCCTTAAATGATTTTGCCAAATATTTTTATTTCCTTAAATGATTTTGGAATATATTTTTATTTCCATTTTTGGTTTTTTCGGATTTTTTTTTTAAAAAATCGATTTTATTTATATTTAAAATTGCCTTAATTAATTAAAAGGTCTTTTGGGTCAAAAAGTGACAAATTTAAAAAAAATAGTAAAGAGACAATGTTAAAACCAATCACCATTATAAAATCAATTCCCCCATAATAAATGGCAAGAAAATAGTAAATGGACAATATTAAAACCAATCACCATTATAAAACCAATTCAAACAATATACGAACTATATATTTCGGCTCCCTAAAAAATACATCAACTATTTATAATACCCATTTTAATACTCAGACATTCAAAAATCGTTGGTTTTACATCGGATCCGTCAACTCTGTTAACCCGTTGAACGGAAGTTACAAAATACCGTTTGTATTAAAAAAAGAAAAAATTTTAAAAGTACCTCAACTATAAAATATTTGCAAAAAAAAACACACGAACTATTTCGGCTCCCAAAAAAATACACAGACTATTTATAACACCCAAGTTTTACACCATAAATGTCATCTCCATTAACATGTCGAACAGAAATTACAAAACGTCTTTTGTATTAAAAAAAATGTGATGCAAAACGCCGTTGAACGGAAATTCTAGGATGATCAAGTATTAGATGCAAAACGCCGTTGAACGGGAAATTTGGTTTAAACTTCTACTTTGTTACGGTTGTATTTTGGTCAAGTATTAGATGCAAAAGTAGACGCAAACATTTTAACATTAAGCCAAACACAAAACATAACCATTTCACACAACACATTTCAAGAACTAACCCAAACCAAACACACACAAAACTAGTTCAAACCGAAACACAACACGAAACATATAACATCAAACACAAACTAAATTAGCACAAAACTAATTCTTCACCAAACAAAACAAATAAACCACTTTTTTTTTAATACAAACTGTGTTTTGTAACTTTCGTTCAACGGGTTAACGGAGTAGATAGTTCCGGTGTAAAACCTATGATTTTTGAATGTCCGAGTATTAAATTGAGTGTTAGAAATAGTGACCCAAAATAGTTTGTGTATTTTTTTAGTAAACGTTATATAGTTGAAGTTTTTTTTCTCAAAAAATACAAATGGCGTTTTGTAATTTCTGTTTGACGGGTAATGGAGTTAACAGATCCAGTATATAATCAACAATTTTTGAATGTCCGAGTATTAAACTAGGTGTTATACAGAGTCTATATATTTTTTTGGGGGGCCGAAATAATTGGTATATTTTTTTATCAAATTTTATATAGTTGAAGTATTTTTAAAGTTTTTTTCCTTTTTTAATTCATTAAAGCAAATTTCAATAGCAAAGAACTCAAACTGCAATGTATCAAGCTGCAGATGTCAGATAGTACAAGAGCATTAAAGAAGCAAAAGAACAAGCAAAAAATAAGCAGAAACACACGCATATATATATGCATATAATCCTCATAAATCGTTTGGGATTGTAGAAAGAACAGAGTGTTCAGGCTTGTGATGGCACTCGAAATCCAGATGAACAAAAGCCCTTTCAACTTCTGGAAGTTCTTCGAGCTTTATTTGCAATGACTCACCGATTGCATGAGCTTCTTTCAGTGGCATATCCTCTGGGAGTTCTATATCCACCTGCCAACACACACATAACAAACAATATACTGTATAAACCTATCTAACTATGAATTAATCAAATCTTATTAATTTATGATGAAAATGGTGAAATGTAAGTAGAAATTGATTTCCAACTTTTACTATACAAGTCTTTAAAGACATATAGACAGACCTCGACAAAGTAAAGAACACCAAAGGTATAGGCGCGGACAGTATCAACACGTTTGATGTTATCCGCGCCTTGTCGCAATACTAGGTATGTCAGCTTCTGTAATACTTCTGGAGGAGCTGACTGTCCGATCAATGAAACTATAGTGTACAGGAAAAAAAATCATAGTGAAAATATCTCAATTGATGTTATTAGATTGAAGAATACAACAACATTGAAATACAAAATATTACCTGCATTTTCCATAACGGTCCCGGACCAATTGACAATAGTGTAGATGGCTAAGAGAATAGCACCGGACGGATCGATCCACCAATAGAAGGCATTCCCAAGGACGGCCGCAACCAATCCAAGAACGTTTGTCACCACATCGAAGTGATGATCCTATATTAAACTTATCAATCAATCCCCATTTTTACATGAAATTATAAGAATATATTTTTACCTTTGCATATGCGCGGACGATATGATTTCTCGAGCTTTTGCAGTAGATCCATAAGACGAGTTTAATAGCAGTTGCGCTTAGCATGATTGAATATAACCAAACCAACTGGTCATGACTCATTTTCTCTGAAGGTTCATTTGTAATTAACTGTTCAGCTGCCACGAGCAGCACTTGGAACCCTACACAAATATGCATGTATATGGTTAATTTTCATCAAGAAACTTATAATATATAGTTTTGAGTTGTATAAAATTTTGGAAAAGAGTAAATATATATACCAAGAGTGGCCATAACCGCGGCGAAAATGATGATTCCAACGGGTTGCACCCTAAGCTTTCCAATGGGATATTTGTAGATATTTATGTTCTTCATTGACAAATGTGTGAACCAAAGTATTCCTCCCGCCATTAGATCAAGCAAAGAGTCGAGTGTAGATGCTGCAATGGCTATCGATCCACTCTTTATCGTAGCATATATCTACACATTATAGAACATTTATTTTGATGAATATAGAGACATATCACTCAAATCAATGTATAAAATATTTCGATAGAAAGTCACACACCTTGAGAGCAAGTAAAAAGATGTTAGCCCAATTGGAGATTTGCATGGCTATCTCTTGTGCAGCTCTCTCAGCTCGATCTTCTTCTTCGCTCTTTTCATCGATGACATGCTCATCTGATCGAGCTAAGAAACTTTCTACTTCCTCAAAGGATTTAAGTGTTGCCAATTGTCGTTCGTAGTACTCCTTTTCATCTTTTGAATATCAAAATTTTAGAAAACATTCTTGGTTTAGTACGTATAGCTGTGAGTCTTATATGACACCATTATCTAAACTATAAAGTAAGACACTTTGATGTGTGTATATACTATTACGTACCTCTTCTAAGGCCTACGGCTTTGGAGACATCAAGTTGAAAAGGGTTCTCCGGATCGGTTTTGGATCGAAGTTTTTGAGGCAAATCCGTGAAAAAATTTGATTTCATTGTAGAAACCAAATCGGTTAACATCGGTTTGTGATCAGCAACCTCATGGTCGTTTGACGAAAGCAACGGTGTTTCCGTACAATTGACTTCCATTTCTGGAAAAGTATTAATCAAATCATCGTTAAAAAAAAGTAAAGCATAAAGGAAAATATATGCTAGTTGAATTTGAAGGAGATATAAAAACCCTTAAAATAAATAAACGAAAGAAATAAATATACCGATGATATATGTATGCCTTGAGATGATGAACAAAGAAAAGGATTAAAGGATTGTACACAAAGATTGGTTTTTATAGATAGATATGAGTTTTTCTATGGAATTTTTTGAGATTAATTAATAAAGTAATGTATGGAAGAAAGAAGATGGTGATAATGATAGAGACAAGCCCTGGCACTTGCCCACATGCCTAAGCATCAACAACGCTTGTCTGATCCACGCCTTAATCAGGAGCTTCTTGTTCCGTGACGATTTTGTCTTCTGGGTACATAACAAATGTCAATTTATTATTTGCTAAACGACACCTGTAATTTACAAGGTTGTGATTAGGCAAAGTACAAAAATGAACCAACTCTCGGAACCCTAGTCTTGGATCATGCTCACATGGGTGTCTCAAACTCTCAACAACAATACAAATTTAGAATTTGGATACAAGAAAATGAACCTTTTTTAATAATCATGAATGGTTTGAAAATTTGATAAAATGAACGTTGAAGCTAGAAAAGCCCCAAGTAAATTAATTATGTAAAAATTATAAGGTCAACGTACAACCTTTAGAAATATTTATCAAACTAAAATTTGTTCTTTAGATCTAAATATTTATAAATTAATACATGAACAATTGTATGGTAACACATTGAGATCTCTGAAAATCTATTAATGAATACTGTATTTAGAATTATTTTGCAAACATCACATATAAACAAATGCCCACATATATATATAACTCATTCCCTACATGGCTACAAATCACATACTATTCATGTTTGACTGGTATTATATATATAATGTATACAATTGACAACACATATAATTTACCTGACGTGAACTTTGAAAAAAATATTTGACCTGAAAATTCACCAATATTCCACAATGACTCGAACTTTAGGTTATAATTTTTTTGAATCCTGGGGAAATCAACAAAGAAAATGAGAAAGCAGAAAACCCAAAATGGGTAACAATCCCCACAATCAAGAATCTATTTTCTTAGAATTTTTTACGGGCATATACCATTTTTACCAATATATATAAAGTTCTTTGGAAAACGGGCATATACCATTTTTTTAATATATACATAATTGTTTCTCCAACTTATTAGAAGATTTTTTTATTTATTATTTAACAGATTCTTTATAGAGAAAAAAAAATTATAGTTTTTTTTTTCCTTTTTAAAGATACACATGATCTCTGGCTTATTGGTAGTTTTCTTTATTTTTATAGAAAAAAAATAATTATAGAAAAAAGTTTTATAGAATCCCCCAATATATTTACAGGTACAAACGCTCTATGACATATTGGTAGATTTCTTTATTTTTTTAGTACCCTACGTTTTTATAGAAGAGGAAAGATCCTTTAATTACAAATTTACAACCACGATTGAGTCAACCATTACTTAATTAGTGATTAATTTTCCCATCAGGAGACTTTAGGAACATTCCCGGAAGCTTAATGATTTTGAATAATGATTTCTTGACTTTCTTTATTAAAAAATAAAATAAAATTAGAATTATGTAGTTTGAATCTTATTCACTATTTTAATCACAAAAACTCAAATTAAATATTGATCATAGAACATCTTATACGGTATATGATGAGTGTCTGTAAAATTGATTTCACGGCAACCAATTTCAAAGATTATGGTGTATATTTGTTCATATATTTTAGAGAATTCTTTTCGACCAAAAACAAAACTTCTTCAGCAATACCATTTTTAATCTATTTTATAATTAAATTTATTATCTTACATGCGTTAGTATAAGATACATTCTTGCTTATACTACAAGTAATCTCCCTTGTAATCATCGTTTAGGTAGATGAAGTTAACTTTGAATTCTTTTTTTATCAAAGAATAAAAAAGAGAAATGATTTATCTAAGATTCTAAGGTAACATTTTTCTTTTCTTTTCTGAAACTTATTGAAGTATACATTTTATTATCACTTACGTTATAATTCACGATGATGCGAAAGTGATTCATCCTTGATCGATACAATATGTACGGATGATATATACTAACTCTGCCCAAAAGTTCAATCTTCTGTTTTCGTACGTTTATTATAAAGTATATATACATATGAAAATAAAGAGTTGAAAGACGTTCGATTGTTTATTATTGAGAACTCATATGTGATCCGTGAATGGTCAGCCGATGACATAAAACATCATTCTAATATCGGTGAATGCTTGTCTGCACCATCTTACAATGGGTTCAAATTTCATTTAATTTCGGTGTCTAGTCCGCCAAAGATCTCCTATATATAGATAATGTTTTTAAAAACATTGCAATGTGTGCCATACATTTTCTGTATTTATTCATAAATTGAAAGCACAATTCGTTGTATCCGCGCGATATGTATCGTCAGGATCATAAGAAACAAAATCCACGTACGGATATGACTTGCAAAATCTTATAATGCTGGAGTTTGCCTAAATGAAAAATTATAACTAATGATCGTGGTAATTAACTGATGCAATCATAAATCATTCCAAATTTATAACTAATGATCGTCTGACAATGAATACAATACAAACTTGCCGAAATATTTTCGTCTAAGCTAAGCTAAGGTGTTGTAAAAGAAAATTTAGAAAACTGATGTTTTGTTACAGATACACAAATTCATATGGAGAATAACATCCTATGTAAAGAAGGGTAATTTATACAGTTTATTGTGTTTCTTTTATAAAAAAAAAACTTGAATTTCAGCAAATATTAGTAGAGACAAAAGGATAGAAAACGTTGTTTTCCAATTAAATAGCATAAGACAAATTTTGAAGATACTTTGGTTCGAATGGATCCAAATTGATTATCATCATGCAGAACTAGCCATTCCTTTTTATCATCAAAGATGGCCTATTGGCCTTACACATACACCGACCGGGATTTTGATAAACCAATCCGTGATTATGTGAAATGATGTGTTTTTTTTTCTTCTAAATCACTTTTAGTAGTTATAAAAGATATATCATCATTTACAAGCATTTGCAAATATTAAGGATATGTATGATACATAGATTATTGAGAATTACATTTTATAGCTTTCTTAGCCATTATATCAGCACATGTATTCGCTTCTCTGTGTCTAAATTTGAAAATAACTTCGGTGAGCATTGAGCGTTGATTTTCAATCGTGAATCGCATCGATATAATGTTGGAGTCTCAAATATTATCTGTAACCATTAAAAAGGTTGATGACATTTAGATTGTCACCTTCAAATTCCACATGTATGTAGCGTAATGCTCATGTCACTTGCAATGCACAAAGCATTGAAGAAAATTCAGGCTCCGTTGTTGAGATTCGACTTTGATATTTACCCATTTCACAATCGAAGAAAACTCTATTTGAATTTTGTATGATCCAGTCTAACCCAAAATCATTATTTTATCTAGATCGATCTGCGTAATTTCGTTTTTCTTTATATATATAATTTCAATTTCGTTTTATTGGTCAAGGCTTCCTATCAAATCCGATAAACTAATGCACATAATAATTGATCACCGGAAATTTTACTGTGAAAGTAAATTAGCTTCATAATTATTTATATTAAAAAAAAAAAAAAAAAAATCGTGAACCGGATAAAAAAAAAACAGATTGTTTTTTTTTTGTTCGTATTTGTGTCTGAGTTAGGTAGGCCCAAATTGGAAAGCAGTACAATTTAATTGGGCTTTTAATGGGCCTAATTGGGATTTCTANTCATCAGTTAGTGCTCTGAGATGTCTACTGTTCGAACTATCATCCTCAATTTTGCAACCTTTTTTTTTGGCCTAGGGGTATGGCCCACTGTTCCTCAGATTCTACCAAGTTCTTTGCACATCTTAAAAAAACAGAACTGAGCACAAAAAGTGGTCCTATAAGATTTATACAATGTCTTTACTTGAGCCTCTTTTTTATCACCTTGTACACTCATCACATGCTTCCTTCTCAATTGCAGTAGCTGGTGGGTCCACTTGTAGCTGCTACTGATGTTAACTCTTTTGACAGTATTCTCCTAGTAGATAGTTTCCTTAAACTTCCTATTATATTCGATAACATACTCTTCTAATTCTCAACTAGTACTGTTTGTAGCTGAGGAACTGTTCCCGGAGGGCATATACGTCTTTTAGCTCACTTCTAAAAGAAAGCATATATGTAACCATCACGAGTTGTTGCATACTCCATTATACTGCAGGTGGAGAGTGTTAATCAATGATTCTCATATATTCTGTGATTAAAGTCTTGCCAAATGTGGAAACTCGTATGCTCTTCTGGATCTTTGGCCTAAACAAAATACATTGTCCTATATATTAATGTTTTGATTTGATAGTTCAACATAACAAAACTACATGGTTAATTAGGTACAATATTTTTTTTCCCATGTTTTTGTCGCAGAAACCAATTTGGGTCATTGCCATTTTCTGGTATCATTAAGTAGTTTTGTAGGGCATATAGATATATGGCTTCAATCAAAATCTGTCCTTTTGAATGCAATAAGACGGACCCGTCATACTCATTCGCGTTGGCATCTGTTAAGTGGAGTCTACGGTATGTCAATCACAACTTTTTGAGTTCATTGATTGCCATTTATATATATATATATATATATAGAGGTTGTTGATTCTTTAGGATTTTGCCAAAAAGAAAAGTTAAGAAGGAAAACAAAAAAAACACAAGTAGAAAGCTTGAGGAATTTTGCTTTGCCTTAGCTTCTTGTTTATGTTTTTTACTAGAAATTGCAAAGTTAAGAGAGTAGTAACATTAGGGACAGATGAGAAAGCTCTATCACAACCTCTACATTTGTGTTCTATGATGGACCACTTCACTCTCTTTGTCTCTCTCTGCCCTTTTGTCTTGTCCATTGTCTTCACTTACCCACACGCACCAAATCATCATCATCATCATCTGATCTTGATTTATTTTTTTCTTGGGTTAAAATCTTGAGTCCCATTGGTCATTAGATTCGTTTCAAATCTCGTAAAAACTTTTTATTCAAGAGGTGTATTTCTATGATCCTATTGTCAGCTCAGTTTTGTACCGTGAAGATTCGATAATCGATCCTATTGTTGAAAACAAAAACAAAAAGCTATTTGAGTCGCTGTGTGATATTAATTGAATAGTCCCCTCATTACTATGACTGACCATTTCTCTGAATTTTACCCAAAACAATAATGTTCGATGCTGAAACTTCAAAGCCATACATAAAAACCGTGGACACGTGAAATGATATAAATTGACTTCCCTCATTTACGCACGTTTGGACAAATCATATACTCTCTCCGTTTCATATTAGTTGTCGTTTTAGAGCTTAAATTTTGTTTTATATTAGTTATCGTTTTAGAATTTTAATGCAAATGTTTGATAATATTATTAATTTTATCTCTACTCTTTTAGTTTATTAATTAGTGTAATCATAGTATATAATACATTAATGAAGGGTAAAACAGAAAATTGAATTGTTTTCTTAATCTACGTAAAACAACCTAGAACGACAACTAATATGAAACGGAAGGAGTATATAATATGTATATTAGATCGATGAACGAACATCAAACTCTCTTAACGAAATAAATTACTCAACGTGAAATCTACATATCGTGCCGTTTCTCATTCAGAAACCTAAACACCGTGTCATTTGTTCTTTCCCTAAGTTACATAATTAACAATCTTAAATCTAATTACAAAAGGAACTGGTTAAAAGAAGTGTAAAATGGATATTCTTTTGTAACGTTAAAGATGAAGATCGAGACTCACATGATCTTGCACATTGGGGCTCAAACCGTACCGATATGACGACATGCGGTTCTGAGCTGCGGAGCCACCCACCTGTACCGGTGGATGCGGCTGAGAACCGGCCATGAACGGTAAAGTCGAGTTATTAGAAGAGTCATGACTAGTGAACGCTGCGTTTGAGTTATAAACGCCTCGACCGCTGGAAGACGAAGGCGGTACACGCCATAGTCCTAATGGACTCCCATTGATCTGTCGTGTGTAATACGAGGAGGATGGACCTGAAGTGTGTCCTCCATACAACCTAGCGGCCGGTAAAGAACCGCTGTTCCACGACGGGTAATGAGGGTAACCATAGAGGTTAGCGCCGGGATGATGAAAGTAAGAGGAAGCACCGCGTTTGGCGAGCTGGCGTTCTCGTTTGTGAGCGTTTTGGTGTCCACCTAGGGCTTGTGAAGTAGGGAAGTTTCTAAAGCAATAGTGACACTCGAATCTCCTATTGTTTTTATTGATGATATTGTCCTTACCGTTATCTCCGGTTTGGTCTTCTTCTTCTTCTTTGGTTTTGGCTTCGGAGGAATCGGAGTAGTCTTCTTGACCGGTGGTGGCAGAGTAATCTCCGCCGGTGAAATCTTTTCCGAAGAGACGAATGGGTTTAGAGTGGTTCTTATCTTTGGAGGGAGGACGACGACGGAAGAATGGAAGCTGAGAGAAGGATTCAACGTTCATGAAATCTTGAGTTTCTGCTTCTCCACTTGCTTCGTCCATAGAGAGAGAGATAGAGATAGGAATGATGAGTGAATATTGAGTTGTGAGGCTGAATGTTCCATAGAGAAAGACAACGTTTATATATAGATCTGGCTGGTTCCCATTTTTTATGGTAATTCATTAATTTTTTTTACTTTTTTTGTTTGTTAGAAGGTTGATATAACTTCTAATTACTTTAAGAAAAGGCTGATAGTTTATCCATGTTATTTTAAGAGTAATGAACATATATGTTAGCTAGCATGTATGATTTTGCATCTTCAATTTTATTATCTATTCGTTCTGTTCTGTGTAAACATCGATAAATCGTCAAGTTTATGAACGTTTGATGTTTTTAAAAAATATATATATTGTGCTAGATTATAAGTTTGAAGTTAACAAACATATTTTTTAAGGTAGACTTAATTAGTTCTCGCAATTTTTATCAATTTAAAACTATATCATCTTTACACATGTTTTGTTAAGGTTTTAGTTTTTATTATTATAATTAAGGATTTTATATAAGAATATTTTTGTTATAAATTGGATAAAATGGATTTGATGATAATTTGTTTTTCATAATAATAGTACACTAGTTTTCTCCAAAAATACTATTTCTGATCTTTTCATATTTTTATTCATTGAAAATATGTAGATAAATTTGTAAAAGACTATAGCAAATAAGAGAAAGGAGAAACCTCTGATATGTTCTCTCTCTCTGGGAGATAGAAAGGGCCATAGAACAAAACCGCTTCATAACTTCTTTTTCTTCTTAATTTCTCCGGCCAATGGCGGAGTCGGTGCCTTCTGGCATCGATCATACTCCTCCTTCTTCACAACTCGATTAGAGTCTCTTATCATGGCGACTTTTTGGGCAGTTTGCCATATTCTTTTTTTTAGTTTTTTCCGATTTCCTTCCTTCTTTTTTTGAAGGACGGTTTTTCTGATTGATGTCGGAGTGGGGCAATTTCTCGACGTTCTCACTTGTGCATCTTCCATCTCCATAGTAGACTTCAGGGGTCTCTATGATGCAATCATGTGGAATAATTGTCGGAATTACTGTCGAGCGATTCAAGACCTAAATTTAGGCGACGAAGATGAATCCGACTCAGCGGGTTTTCCTTGCCGATGGTGCCTTGGTCGAAGAATTTGGGATCCCGGAAAATCATATGCTTATGTTGTCTCTAGTTCAATTTTATACGATATTTTTATTATGCTGAAGATGATATTAACACCATGGAAACCGCCATGGAAGGTACGAGGGTTTGGGTTCGGAGATGAAGACGTTACTTGGAGATGTGTCAATGTAATACAACACGAGAAAGATTGGATAATAGCCAAGTATCGCATCAGATCGAATGTGAATATGAGGAAGGGAAGTGTGGACACTTTTTCAGCAAGAAAAACTTCTCGGATAAAAGGATCAGCAAATTTCATTTCAGTTGTGTTATTAATTATAATTTCCTATTTTATGTATTATGTTTGTTCTTGTAAGTTCTATTTTTATCCATACGTTTGCTGATTAATATAATATAAGTTGTTAAAAAAAAAATTGTAAAAGACTTGGTGATGTAAATACAATAAATAAATTAGCTTTTCTATTCATTTCCCCAACAAACACAACTTCTCGT
Source organism: Eutrema yunnanense (assembly GCA_002933935.1). Classification (NCBI taxonomy): domain Eukaryota; kingdom Viridiplantae; phylum Streptophyta; class Magnoliopsida; order Brassicales; family Brassicaceae; genus Eutrema; species Eutrema yunnanense. The sequence goes on along the minus strand of PKML01009694.1, from coordinate 1,055,775 downwards.
CAGTATCATTGATCCGCCTGGTTCCTATGTTATCTACTTTTGTTTCTTATTAATTTCTCACAAGTGGTTCCCCAAATGTTGGGACATATGGCATTATGAATATTCAATTCGAATTTCATTTCTTTAAAAAAAAAATAGGTTTTTCAGTAGTTCGATTTTATAAGAAATATTACTGATTTTTAACCGAATCTACGACATATCATGTTTTGTACAAAAAAAAATTATTTCAATACTGATTCAATTTTTTTTATCAGATATTTCTGCAAATATTCTTTTAGAGAATTTAGTCATTTATGTTTTACTTCGGTTTTTACAATTCGGTTTTTGAATATCTAAAGAGTACAACCATCTTGATGACCAAATTAAAACTCTTCAAAACAGTTTTTCGGTCCATATATGATCCTGTTACTATTTATAGATCTTAAGAGAGAAAGATTTAGTGTTCTCTCTCAAGGACCGCCTTTTACTTCTTTCATCTATCTCTCTTATGCAAAGATGTTATGTAGAGAGTACTTAAAGAGAAGTGGTCCTTTAGATGCTGATCATTCAATAATGCTAATCAACTTGTTGATGTCATCAATAAAATCGAAAGCCTTTGTCTGTGATAGTCATCATCATGTAATCTTATGTGAGTTAAACTATGTAATTAAACTAATCATCAAAATATTTTCATGATACTTGTAGACAAATTTAAACTTATGTGAGTTATTAAGTTTCCATGCATTGGTCCACCCTTATGATTTGGGAAAACATCCTAATAAAATAAAAAGCAATTCGATTTGAAGTACTAATTAAATACATTGTACACCAAATTTAAATATTCTATATCATATATATACCATTACATGAATAATTGGTATGGGACCTAACAATCGGTNACATTGAGACCACAAGCATGGAGACAAGAGAAGATAAAAATCTAGCTAACCACATCAAGAATATGCGATTAAAAAAAAAAACCAGGAAAACCAAAACAAACTTGTGCAATTTTCTTGCATCGATTAGTGGATTGTGTTCCACGTATTGTAGCTGTATGCAGATAAAGTATCTCGGTTGACTTTAGCAACCGTAATGAGTATTGTCTTTGTGTACCATATTATGTGAGGTAGAGTAGATGACACATGTACATGATCGATGGTGAAGAAATTGTATAGGTTTTAGTCTTGAGCTATTAAAAGTCTAATCAAATTCTTACTATACAATATAATGGTGCTATATTATCAAACTGAAATCTCTCCTAAAGCAAAATTTAAGACATTGTAATTACATCATACATATATAATCGTGATTATGTACCTTTTAAGAATCTTCTGGGGTAATAAACTAGCTTTGAGTTTTTAGAGGAAGAAAAAAACATCATCTTTACAAACCAAACAAATCGTACAAAATATTGGTGGGCCCGTTGAACCCCACATGGCCTTAAAAGCCCACAAAGTCTCTCCGAAACCCTAACAGAAACACCTTTGCTTTGCCATTAAAGTCATAGTCATATGCTTCAGAGATTAAATGGCTTTTGGTGAAGGGACCATTAACCTCTCACTTTCTCTGCTTCATCTCCTCCTTTTCTTCGATGCAACTCCTCCACTACTCTACTATCCATGCATCTCTACTTTTCATACATTACTTGTTCTTTCTTTTTAAATAACAACAAAAAGACATTTGTTTATTTAATTAGGGGTGATATTTCATTTAAGTTAATTTTTACTTCATGCAAAAACACTATCTATGGTATCAAATGGTATATCAGTTTTTTTAGGTTATTGCTTGTGACTTGTGGGAGCTAGGTCTCAGATTTGAATCTCAGTGTTGAATATTAATTGTGCCAATCAAACAAGATTGTAGCTCATATCCAAAAACTTAAACAAAATCTGTAATAAAATCAGATCGCAGATGATTAATTGTTTAATTAGACTTTTTGGTTATTTATAGAGATGTTGTGGGGGAGTCAAAATTCCGTAGACCCATACCATTTTTCTTAGAATTTCTTTTTAAAAGAAGCGTCAAATTAATCTAGCTAGATCGATCCATATATAAAAAATAAATCATGCCAAAACGAAACTCTTTCTAACACGTCTAATGGTTCGCATGATCACATGATTGAACCGGACTAGACCTAAATTTTAAAGAATCAGAGTCAAATGAGGATTTGTTAGCAAAATCGCAAGACCTATCATAAACGGCTGGATTGAGTTAGCTAATTAGCTTATAATCGCAATATACATTAAATCATTAATAAGTAACAATTCTGTATATACATGAAAGATGAAGTGACAAAAAAAAGATTTATTTTGAGGGACAAGAATATATATCTTGTACCTATCATAACATGTAACCTCACAAGCTATAAATGTACATCAATTTATGGTTATAATTAAATGTTTAAGCAGATTAGAAACATAATTTCTTATAGATACAAATTCAAGTGGACTTAAAGAACATGAGCCCACCAGTCTCTTTCAGAGTTAGATTCTAACTCTACAGTATATATACAATTCAATGTCAGTACCAAAAACAAAGATTTTGTTAGAGACCATTTTCGAAAAATTAGACATAGACCCTAACATAATGCATACTTTTATAAACAAGATTTTTTTTATTATTACAATCTCTTAGAATTCTAGAAAAATGATTTTTTTTTCGTATGGACCACCATTATTATATAAATGGGGAGAGCATCTTTTCAGATATTAGATGTATGTGGGGAAGCTTTCTCTAGATTGTCATATATATGTCTCCCGACCTCTTGTCAATTCTCATTTTTTTTCTCCAAACATCTCCTATCTTGTTGATTTTAAATTTTGATAAAGTCAACAGCCTATCCCCTTGACTCTCCCTTAATTGAGACAGAAAATGTTGATAAGAAAAAAACAATACTAATATTTAAATAGATTACAATTATAATTCTTTTTTTTTGTTAAAGTATTACAATTGCAATTACAATTGTAATTCAAATTTGAAAAATATAAAACTAATATGTTTAAACCGATTTGATATACTGGACCGATCCAACCATAACCCAATATGTAAGATTTTTGTAGGTAAAATATTGAACAATAATTTCATGATATCATTTAAATGAAATTAAACATTAGCAATAGAAAAAAATTATTGATTAAGACATGTAATCTATTGGTTTGTGATAGTGTTATTATTGTGTTACTATTTTGGATTCCATCCCTCATATTATATGTTATTGACCAAAAATAAAACTACTTATAAGAAAATTAATCATTTATTAAATTGAAAAATTTATCCAAGTAATCCATCGCGGTTCGGTTTCAGAACATGCAGCGGTTAGATTTTGGTTTCGAATTTAGAATTGGGTCAATTGGCTTTAAAGGTGATCAGATCCGTATTGGGCTTAGGCCCAGTCAGATCAAATAATTATCCACATTTCTGCCATGGTGAAAATGGTCGTCGCTCTAGAAAGTCAACTAATTTTTTTTTTTTATTATGTCAACTGATCTTTTGTAAAAATGGTTCAAGAGCTTGCATAATTTATACTTAAAAAGATAGTAATTATATTTTATTTGCTTGACAACAAAACAGAGTAATTATTTGGAAGCACGAATGTATGTATGTGTAAATTATATTCATATAGATACGAGAATATTCATATAGATACGAGACTTGTTTGTTTAATCACAGCCACAGGGAAACACGACGTGCTAACAAGCAAAATATAACAAAATTTGTTCATTATTAACAATTCAACCACATTATCCCTCAAAGTAAAACTAATCAGTCGCTATTAGATAGGGATGTCAATCGGGCTAGTCCGGCCAGGTCCGAAACCCGTAAAGCACGCTTATATTTGAGCCCGGTCCGCTTCAAAAAAATTGGACATATATTCCAAAGCCCGTCCCGGATATGGTTTTAGGGCTTTTCGGGTTTTTTCGGGTTTTTCTTTACAAACATAAAAATTCACAATTCTCAAATGAATAATTAAAACAAAATATTTATAAAAATAAATCTAAATTGAAATGTATTATATCAAATCCAATTAAATTTAAAAACAAAAGTTTGACAAAAAAAACAAATAAAATTCAAATAAATTGTATTACCATATAAAACATAAAATCAAAACACTTCAAATTTAGGTAGTAGAGTTTAGATTAGAATATCATTCATCGTATTCTAAATCTTCATCACCATCAAGAGGTACAAATAAAAAATATATATTAAGTTTTGACATGTATAAATCATATAGAAATGTTATTGAAAGTCTATAGATAATGATTCTAAAAAATGGAAGTAAATTTGGATGAATGATAATGGTACATGGATCACGAAATGTATAAAAAATATGTCAAATTATTATTTTTAGAAAGATAAATGTTGAAATAAAATCTCTAACTAATTAAAATGTAAAGTTCCGGGCCTTTCGGGCTAGCCCGAGCCCGTTCGGACTAAGCCCGAAAAACACACTAGCCCGAAAAACACACTAGCCCGAAAAGCTCGATTTTTTCGGGCTTATATTCCTAGGCCCGAACCCGCTATTTTTCAGGGTCGGATCGGCCTTCGTGCTTTGGCCCTAATTGACACCCCTACTATTGGATTCGGCTTCATATGCACTCCGCAAGACATGCAGCAACAAAATCTTAGTAATTGTTTCTATTACTAAGATTTAACCCACGCGCTAATTATAGCGCTAATAATTTTTGAGAAAAAATTGTTTTGAAATTATAAAAAATTACTTTATCTGAATTTTACAATATAACTAACTAATGATTANATATATATTCAAATAAAATATAATAAATTATAGTGAAAAATATAGCAAGATTTTGAATAGATTTTTTTAAAAATATATATATGAATTGATTATTATTTTAAAATATATTGTATTAAAAATAATTAAGAAAATAAATCATAAATAACCTCTTTAATGCAAAATATATACTTTCTATATTCTAATCAATAATTTGAAAAATTATTATATCATTTTCTATTTTAATTATTTTTTGTTATTTGTAATTTCTTCTTAAATAATATTATAGAGATTTCAATATTACTTTTACGGAAATCTAAGGAAATTTCAAATAACAAACTGAAACTGTTACCAGTTATTCCCTCAAATATTAAGCAGTTAATCGTTTTGAAAAACAACAAATTATATATTTCCAACAAATTCACCACATAAAGGACAACTTTTAACCAAAATTACTTACAATAAAAATACATCAAAATCACAATATCAATTCAAAACAGAAAAGAAAACATTTATTCCACCAATTTTTGTTTCTTTTGGTATTCAACCAATTTTTTCATCTTTTCACAAAAAGAAAAAGAAGAAAAGAAGTCGATAGTTAATGCCAAATATAGACATTATACTCAACCACAGCATCTCCACTCGTAGTATTGAACACAAAAGTCCTCGCTTGTGCATATCCTCTTCCGAACCTGAAAGCTCCCGTGCCTCCGATGATCGGCATCTCTCTCACCGTAGACAATATTGGATTCCGGCCATACATGGCGACGGTGCTGCCTGAAAACTCACCCTTCGTGAACACCAAGTTAAAAGCCATAAGCAGACCAAAAGTGTTTTGGTCGGCCGATGAGTACATTCCTTGGGCTCTCCCAACTTCCTCTGAGGTGATGTTGGGCCCAACCGTCAACGGGTCGTCAACGACTGCAACCATACCGAAAGAGGTTGCAGAGGAGTTTGTGTTGGGACCTCTAGCCACTACGACGGCGGTTGGTTTGTCTCCGGAGACAATGTCGTGGAAGTAGAAGTGGAGGTGGGTTAGCTTCTCCGGCCTATGTCCTGGATATTGTGCCTTCACTGTTTTTGAGAAAGCTTCAGATTTTGTGATGGCGGTTACCAAAAGAAGAGCTGAGAACAGAGGAAGAAAAGGAAGTCTAGCCATGGCGAAGATGGTCGTTGTTTCAGGCTATGTGTGAAATGTGATGGGCTTTTTTGTGTGGAAGTGCTTGCATGATTTATACACAAAACAAAATAGAGTAATTATTTGAAAGCTAAAATGTATACAAATAATATATTTGCTTGATAATTACAGCTAAAACATGAAGGAGACGTGCCAACAAGCAAATTTCCACTTTTTCAAAAAAAGAAGAAGAAACAAATCTCCATTGACGTGGATCAAAATCTTGGTATGATTCTTTTAATGTTTATACTAATTAAAATATAAATCAAATAACAATTTGGAAAGAATGAAGACAGAAATATGTTCAATAAAATATGAAAAGTTGGAGACAATTATTAAAAGCATCTAAAAATATAACTATTTAATACGAAACTTTTTTTCTCCCCCGGCTAATACGAAACTTCATTCATCAATCTAATTTGTTGTCAAACAAAAATTAAGTCTTTGACTTTTCAAATTTCATGATCATTGTACAAAAACGTTATTCATCTCTAATGTTTCTACTATTCCATTGGTTCAAGTGAGTAAGTTTTCAACAGTCTATTCAAGTGTTTCCCAATTTGAAGGCATAAAGGGTGTAACATTTTTTTTTCCAGCTTCACACATATTCACTCTGCACGATAAGCCAGACCCTTCTGTGTAGGAGTTCTTGGTCTAGCGTCCATATGCTTGGGGCTGTGTTTGTCGATTCTTGATGATCCACAATGAGATTGATCTGAGTGGGACAGTAACATCCAAAGGTAGAAGTACCTCTTCTAGCTCAGACCAGTCAAGTTCTTCAGAATCCCCATCTTCATATTCAACCATGTACCACCCAGAGTCTTTGTCGAACTTTGTCACCGTACCAGAATAGTACTGACCCAAGAAAAATTTCCGAACTTCTCTACCCTCAAGCCATTCGCCGCTTCCTACAGTGCCACTTGATATTGGTTCGTCTTTGGCAATTATACAGTCTGTTTCAGGTTCATCAGGCACACCATTGATAACAACTGCAGGCTCTCCCGGTATCTCAAAGATCGCTAGAGGACGAGGCGGTGGTGTTTCTGGCTTAATGCTCCCGGTGTTCTCCATTTTGAGTTACCTTCTGGAAAAATCTTACAGAGAGATCTTAAACAAAAGTGCATATTTCATACTTGTATAGAATTTCAGAAGCGAACATATGCTTCAACGAAAGCAGCAACGATAGCAGATACGATTCATATATTTACGAATAAGAGATCATTAAGCGAACGACCTTCATTAGATTCTCATCATTGTTCCTTTCGTCAACAGAAACAGAACCAAATTCAAGGAAAGTCATTCATAGCAGATACGAGGAGCGCAAATTTGAACGAAACGAATCGATTGATCTTGATATCAAACCCTAAATCCTATACGAGAATGATTGAATTGTCGTCGACATACATTCAGCATTTGATTAGCAGCACAAACCCTAATTCCAGTTTACGCATAAACGACACATCGAAATTTAAAAGAGGCTCACCAATATCAGCCGGGGATAGTCGCTCGGAGATTAGGCTACCGGCGTTCGTAGTTTGTCGAGTGTTCGGCGGCGACGTTAGCAGGAGATAAAGCTAGACAGTTTGTTTGGCAGCGAGAACAACTCTATTCGGGATGGACGAGCAATTCATATCATCATTATTAGTTCGGTTCGGGTGGATATACATTTTTATTTTTGCAAACCGGCTAATTTTATTTTTCGTAATCTTGATTTTTTTTTAACTTCAAATCAACCAATTTTTTATTCTTTTTTCGTAATTAATAAGACAGAAACTAAACTCACACATATTAGAAATTGAAAATGAAATTAATATCTTATCAATTACCATATTTAGACTATAATTCAGAACCAAAGAAGACAAGTGAATACAGTGTTTACAAATACTAAGCGCATTTGCAAAAAGAAACATCATTTCTCCTTCCACTGTACGTTTGTAAACACAGAATAACAAAAATTATTTCAAAAAAAATGTTTTGTAGTGGTTAAAACAAAATCACAACATTTTCTTTGATTTTCACATTTTTTTTGTTGTGTGTGTGGGGAACATTACATCGTTCTCTTTTTTTTGTTTTGCATGATCATCTACAAATCAGACTACAAATCTCCTTGTTCTGCAAATTAATAGCGTATTATTAATCTTTGTATATTACGAATTTCACATCATTATATATTCGTTGACAAAGAGAAATACCACTACAAATTCCCATTGAAGCTATCAAAACATGTCGAAACACACTCTCCAAGCGAGATCACAAAATCAAAAGATGGCAGAAAAAAATTAGATATCAGACCTATCTTCATAGGTAGTTTGGTAGAGATAAAAATGGCACCTTGCTCATCATCATTGAGCGTGTGCGTGTGGCCTAAAGATGAATTATCCGTGTCATCGTCAATATGCTGCCAAAACCGATGAAGGCTAAGATCCAATTGCTGGAAATTCGTCTGCCATGGCTCATATCTGCTTGCCCTGCACCCATTGTAGTGTCATCCGCGACTCGCCCATTGCTCACTCTCTTACTGCACATCCATGAGAGTATTGTCCAGTTACATAATGAATTCAAAAGACATGAATTGAACAATCTAAGAACCAAAACCCATTCTCCATTCATTCTTATCAAAAAAAGATTTGCTCTTTTTAAGGAAACTGATGAGCATAAAAGGACATTGAAGAATTCATATCACCAAACCAACTTTCATATCGATTTAAAATTGATAAAAAGCAGTTTGAAACATCACTCAAACGCCACAAAATTTATTACCTCGAAGGGTATTTGCAAGTTCCTTGACCTGAAACACACACATGAGAAACAACTTCAACAAGCTGCACAAATGTACCAATTGGAATCTGGAACTCGAATTTCCGAACAAGTGATCAAGATGAGTTGATCCCGAAATTCCAAAATTCTAATAGATAGAGATTTCGAATTGATAGAGGCTTTACTGGGATTGATAGAAGTAAGAGCAGCGTTGTTGTCGAAATTGCAAGCATCGTCGGCGAGTCCGTTCTTCAGGTAGTAATTGTTGAAAACATACGACGCCATTTTCTGGATATCCGTCGGGTCGTTGCAGGGTCCACCTTGCTGGATCGGACCGCAATCGGCGCCGCCTTGTCCACAAGCCCAGTCGATCGCCGTCTGGAGCGACGAATCTTCCGCGTTGTTCTTCGCTACGCACCATAGCTCCACCTGCAACACTTGACCGCCGGTCTGCGCAGCCGCAACCACCATTAACATTGTCGCCGTCGCGGCGAGGAGAGAGAGATGCATATGATAACACCGAGAGAGAGACGTAATCATTTCCGCAGAGAGAAAGAGAGAGAAGATCAAGCAAAGGAGAAGTTACGAAGAAGGTTCAGGCCGTTTTATAGCCGCTGATTCGCAGTGGTACCAGAAAGTTACCGTTAAACGTATCGGGAAAGTGGAAGATCTAACAGTGACGCGATGAGAGAGAGAGAAGAGAGAATCCGAAGAGACGAAAGATTTGGGTGTATTGTGTAATTTTTGGATTTTAGCGGTTAATGATTCGAGCTCATATTGTTTGGGCCTCTCTTAAGATCTTTAGGCCCATTAAAAGAGGGAAAGGAGTGTAGGTGGGGGCCACATGAGGAGTTTTTAGACTCCCGAGGAATGTCAAACTGGGCTGCTCGGATTGATGACGTGTCTCTCTGTGAATGGTTGATGTCATTGAGAAGGGCGTTGAAGCTTTGGCCTCGTGACCGTAAAATTGACTCATTTTAGCTTTCCCGAAGAAAAAATCAGCCATGGCTTCACCGTCAGATCCCACCGATTCTTGTCGAGATCCAGTTGCAGAGCCAGAAACTCTTTCACCGAACCCTAATCTAATCCAGAAACCGAGCGTAGAGCAAGGAAGTGTTTCCGCGGAGAATGCAAATTCTGTCGCTAACAAAGCCCTAAATCTAGAATCAACACAGGAGGAAACGCAGAACCTGCAGGATCAGGAGGAATCCGACGCTAGAGATCAGCAACCAGAGGCGTCGATTGAAGAAAGTAGGAACGAGGAGGACGATATGGACGCCACGCAAGCCGTTAGCTCTTCGGTTTACCGCCGTGGAGGTGGGCCGAAGCGAAAGAAAGGGAATCAGAAGAAACGCAAGCAGGCAGCGAAGGCGAAGGAGAAGCTTGAGGTACTCCTAAAAACCTTGAAGCCCATTCCTTTCGTCCCAGGTGAAACCCTAGATTTTTCTCGGCATGAAAAGCTGTTGAAGACGCTAGGTCTCTGGGAGTTTCTGCACTTGGAGTTCGACCAAAATATCCGTCAGGATCTAGTAGCCAGCCTTGTCGCTTTTTATACTCCAGAGAGTAGATGCAGTTATGTGAACGGGGCTAGGATCAATATCAGCCGTCCTGATTTGGCTCGAGCTTTGAAATTGCCTAAGAGGAAAGACATTGTCGTTACAGAGGAGGAGAGAGAAATTCTGGAAAAGGATGAATCAGTGAGGTTTGTCAAAGAGATTCTTTCAACTTGGGTTCTATTGCAAAGAGATGATATGTGGATTATGCCTGTAGAGGTAATTGAATGGGGAAAAAATATAAAGCAAAAGCAATTGGAAAAGTTAGATTGGGCTGCATTGCTCTGGTTCATGGTTGAGAAAGAACTGAAAGCGGAGCCTCCACTCGGTGATTGTTTTTTTGCTTCGCATCTGCAGCTGTTGATCAAAACTCAGAAAGAAGATTTGCTAAGGGAAAAATCTAAAGTGGATGAGGAGGATGATGATGTAAAGGAGGTTGATTTTTTGGTTAAATCTCCAAAAGAAGATTGTTTGGAGGTTAAGGAGGAAGATGTTGGTGCTGCAGATTCAGGAAGGTATGATTGTGCCACCGACTCAAAGGAAGAAGAGAATTATGTGGAAGAACATATGATCGAATTGAATCTTGGACAAGAGACTGTGTCAGAAATGGTCTCTGAGGAAGAGCATGGTCCTGTTGAAGGACAGCCAATGGATGTTGAGGAAAATAAGAACGAAGACGATGAAAAGTGGTCATGGAATGAAGACACCCATGCTCCTTCTCTTTTCCTCCGCCGTTGCGATCGTAGTAGTGCTAGAGAAGGAGAGGAAGAGAATAAAATAGAAGGACCCATGGAAATGGGAGAAGACGAACCAATCGAAGATTTCGAGGAAGAGGAAACCGAGGAAGATAAAGAAAAGCATGAAGGAGGGTTTCCCTTTTTTCCAGATGGGGATTCCCTTCATGGAGTTGGCCAAGAGAATCTCATGTTAGGAGATGGATCTCCTTTAGGTTATGGCTCTGGGTTACAAATTCATGGCAATTCGACTGGTGGTGATTTCCTTGCTTCTAGGGTTGACATGCAAATGGCTATGGGTTCAGGTAGTTCTTCCCTGTTTGGGAATGGCAACAACAAGAGGGAGATCGATCACGAGAATGATATTGCCTATCATACTCATAACCCTGGCAATAAGAGGTTGAGGACTGAAGAACCCTCTTGGAATGAAAAACCAGCTCCAGTTGAGATGTGCATGGAACAGATTGAGTACTGGGTTGAAAAAGCTAGGATGTCATGTGCTGAAAAAGATCGAGAGCGTGGACAATCTGTTATGACTCAGGAGTATCTGATGAGAGAACTGCAAAGTAAGGCAGAAATGATTCAGGATCTGGAAAGAACCAAGTTTGAGGAGCAACAGAGAAAAGATATAATGATTTATAAGCTTGAGAGTGAGCTTCGGATGATGACAAGTGTAGTAGAAGGATATAGGAAGGCTTTGAAAGAAACAAAAAAGGCATCAAGAGAGCACATGAAACGTTGCCCTTTGCGTGACGAAGAACCGGTCTACAAGGATGTCAAAGGTTCTGGAGGTTTAGTTCTGAGCACTACCGAAATTGAAAAGCTGAGATTGAAGCAAGAAGTGGAAGACAGGATGACACGAGGTCGAATAGAGAGACAAATTGAGGAGTTTGGAAATGACTGGCTTAAAGTATTTCAAGGACACATGGAAGCAGTAGTGTTGCAGAATGAGAGATTGACCGAGGTTGAAAATGAAGTGAAGATCTGTAGAGAAACACTTTCCGTAAGCAAGGATCATGTAAGCAAGGATCATGAGACTTCTGAAGTTGCTGCTGCTACTACAGAAGAAACTTGAGATGCTCTTAAGGTACTTTATTTTTTTTTGAATTGAGCTCTTAAGGTACTTTACTAGTCTCTTTTACTCAAAAGTTTCATCATAACTTTGCTCTCTTTCTTTGATTGGTGATAGAGTGTTATATTCCCTCCCTATATTCATTATATAGGAATCTTGAATCTGCTCTCTCATTCCCACGTTCCAAAAAAACTATATTGTGGTGATATTAGATGAATAGTGAGAGTCGAATTGTGAAAGAGTGGGAAAACTATAGTTGAATAAGGTTAATTTAGTAGATAAATAGAAATCTGTTATGGCTCAGTTATGTTTTAAGCATATTCATAATATTCCAAATATCTCAGATTCTCAATTACATAATCATTGTTTATCTCAGTGTCATTATAATATCCACCAACAATACTTGGTTTTCTTCTTCTTTCTCCACTATGGCTTATTGTTTTTTTTTTTTTTCCATGTAGGTTTCTGCAAATCGGTGAAGCTTTTGCAGCTCATTGGAACAAATACTCATTTTAGCCTCGTTTTGTATGATATAGACAACCATGATCGAATTGAATCTCTTTCTAGGAAATGTAATCAACGGTTGTGATCAATGCCAGTCTTAATTAGCACTGCCTTATATCAACATTTAATCATCTTTAGGATTCGTTAACATTTATCAGATTCCTGGTATTTCGGAGTGCGTGTCTGGTCTTGTCCGGTTTGTAGTATACATATCGAGGTCAAATTGACCTAATCTAGAGTTTTGATTAGGGGTGGGCACTTCGGTTTGTGGTTTGGTTTCGGTTCGGTTTTTTCGGTTTTTCGGTTTTATAAAAATTCAAACCATATAAAAACCATATATATTTCGGTTTGGTACGGTTCGGTTTTTAACGGTTTATTGGTTTTTTTATAAAAAATGAAACCATTTAAAAACCATATGCAATTTTGGCTCGGTTCGGTTTGGTTCGGTTACGATTTTTAGTTTAGTTCATAACTTTTGATAAGGCTCATACAATAAGCAAAAATAAAATGAATGTATAAATAATATATTAAGCTAATAACTAGGCATACTAATAAGTGCAAAAACAAAAAGAATTCAAAAACTAAATCCAAATCAAATTGTTCGTAAATCCAAATCATCAATAAAAATCAAGACTACAAAAAACCTAGAAAATAGATGAAAAGAAGAAAATTCAGATTCTTATCATCATCATTAGCCACGATTGTTCGTCTCTTCATGTTGCTTATGAATCTCTGATCAACAAAATTAACAACAAATAAAGAAAAACAAGAAAGCTATATAAAATTAAATCTAAACTAAACCAAAAAACAAGAATGGATAAATGATAAATCTAAACCAAACAAAAAAAATATAAAGCTATATAAAATTAATTTAAAATATAAAAACCGAAAAAACCATTCGGTTTTACGGTTTTAAACCAAACCAAACCGAAACCGAACTCTTAACAAAAAACCATATGATTTATTTCGGTTTGGTTCGGTTCGATTTTTTCGGTTACGGTTTTTTTGCCCACCCCTAATTTTGATTACCGCCTTGGTTCGGTCTGGTAGAATTAGGATCTATACATATCGCGTTCAAATTGATCTAATCCAAATATCAGTATTTAAAAAACCGGCCCGTTTGATAGGTACATAAGTGTTTAATCTACTACTAATATATATTATAGAGTGATTTACGGTTTGACATACTTTTTGAATTTCAGATTATAAAATAGATAATTTTTTAGTTTAGACACATTTTTGTTACTTTTTGATATGTGAAGTGATCTAAATACATTTTTCTCATTCTTCCCAAAAACAATCAGATTTTTTTATTATTATTTTTTCTCACATCCCAAATATTTATTTTGCTTATTTTCTTTTCATAAAAAATTAATTTCATAATTATTTTTGCACTATAAACTATATATTTTTTTTCTTCTATATTTTGATACTCATTTCACAATATTTTACTTACATGTGGTTGAACACATGGATAGAACGCATTTATATCCATATAATTGCGTACACGTATTCCATATGTGCGTGGATATAACACATGTGTATCTACGCGCATATGGTACACGTGTATGCAGCTATATGGATATGCATGCGTATCCACGCGCATATGGTACACGTGTTCGTAACTAAATGGATATGCATGTCTTTCTTGCGAATTTTGTCGAACACTTTAAAAACCCACAATTTGATGATTAACCAATCTGAATTTTTTCTGTTTTTATTTCTTAATATGAGAAAAATTGATGAAATGAAGAAGAAAGTGGAGAAGAAGAGAGAGTTTGAAGTTAAAATGGAAAAGAAGAAAAAGAAAAATGTAAAAGGTAATTTTCTCTTGGTATATAGGTACAATAGTCAAAACACATCTATAAAATAGGCAGAAAATGTGTTTTATCTCAAAAGTATTTATTCATGTAATTACACTTTCAAAAAGTGTCTATGAACGTAATTATCTCAATATTATATCTATCAATATTAAACGGACATCATCTTTACCCATTTGATCTAAGACATGTTGTCTAGTAATTTGTGATAATATCGTTTGATCATTCGGATTTAATTCGCGTTATCCATTTTATTGATTAAAAAATGAATGAATATCGTTTTTTGAAAGAATCATAGGAAATAAATAATGAAAATTTTTCTTTGAAGTATTTTGTTTTTAGTCGGCATTTTTCTTTGTAGTATATAATAGTGTAAAGATGTTAAAAGGGGTATAAAGATGTATTTTAGACCCAATAAGAGGATTGAGTGTTAAAAAAATGAAAAAACAAAAAAACAAAAAAAAGAGAGAGAGAGAGAGATCCAACGAGAGGAACGAATTGGTATTGGCACTGACATAAGTTCAAATACTGAAACTGACAACATCTCGCTTTCATACATATCCCAACACAATACCACTAACCTCTGTCTTTTTAAACTTTATCCTCTTCAATTTTCGTTTAATAATCCTCTCAAAGTAATCTCCCTATCTTTGGAGCTTTCCTCTGTAACTTTATTTTTTCCTCCGTTTTAACGTTGACCGTCTCCTCCTTCCACTTTGGAAATAAATCAGAAGATAAATTTTGTATTCATTCAACATTATTTATCACGGTTAAGCAAACAAAATAAAAAGAAGAGGAAACAAAGCCAATCATGTAGCGAGACCGTAGTGGTCCATTCCAAGGAACATAGCACGTGAACTTACAGCTTAGCCTTCAGATGTCTCCACGTTCTCCCTTTTTTTTTTTTCCTTTTTTCACCCCACATTTTCAGAATTGACCCACTTTGACCCCAATTTCTCAGAAAGGTTTTGATTATTAAAAAAAAAGTTTTATCAATCCTTTTTCACTGTAATTTCCGCCATTGATACTATTCGTTATGTGTTTCTAATAATTGTATACGGGCTATATATACACACATGACCATCTAGATTCTATATGACATCATCTACATCTCCAGGCCCTACGTTAAGGAAATAGTAACATTTTACATTTTTACTTTTTGTTTTTTGCCAAAATTAAATCATTATAATTAATTTTTTTTTTTTCCTAATGATGAAATAATCTCGTATGAGTTTTTAAGGAATGAGAAATCGCTTTCAGTCACTTCAAATATAAATCTTAAAACTATGTGTAAACATTGCATGGTTCAATAATATATTGTTCTTTTTGTCAATCGAAACAAGTATAAATTATATTGGTAAAAAAAAACAAGTATAAATTATAACTTTTTATTATATGGATGCCTGACACACATCAAAATTTCGATAAAAGTGAACCCCTTAACTATTCGATTACCCTAGCTTTGCAAGATATTGATGAAAAAAACAACTATTCGGGAAATATATCAATTAGTACACAATGCTTAGACACTCCAACAAAAAATTGAATAAACAACAAATCAGCTTAGTTCTTTATACATATCATTTCCACTTCCCCCCCACTCCAAAAGAAAGAAAAAAATCAGATACATTTAAAGCAAATTCATCACAACTTTAAAAAATGTGATTAGATTAAAAAAGAATGTCTCCTTCCTCTGATAAATTAATTTCTTGACACAAAGAGGTTTTATAGTCAAGAATCTTTTCGCCATGTAGAGATAAGATCTTAATGAACGAAGCAGCTTTAGGCATTGAGGAGCTGCTCTTTCTCAACGGACGGTTTGATATCGGCCGGAGATTGGTCGGAGATATTATTTTCCATCTTCTTGAGGCTCTGTTGATGATATACTTGTCTAAGTCTCTCTATTTCTCTCTTCAATGCTTCTTGGTGAGCTGAAAATATTAATTTACAATCATTGTTATTATTATCAATAAACCTAAAAGTTCACATGTTTTTATCTATACTTTTGTCATATATATGAGCACACATGGACAGTTGTTCTAGCTTATTAATCAGGCTATTATTTATTAATGTTATGATTTATGATCACTAGCTAGACTCATATTATAAAACATAAACCCTTAAAACTAAGAAAACAATATCAACTAAAATTATTCATGATTGGAACATATATATATATATATATATAAATTCATGTAAAATTTGTAGTTATATGAATTATGAAGCATGCATTGCCGCAAGTACTTCCTTGTATAGTTATATTGCTAAAGAATAATGATTGGTCGAGCCTATATATATATATATATTTAGAAATGTCTATATATTGTCAGTGATAATTAAATACATGGAGTGAAAATAATGGTAAAAATAGTAATAGAATATAATTTGATAGTCAGACAATTTTATTTTATTTTAAATAGCGTAATTATAGAAAATGAAATTAAAAGAAATAAAGCTAGGGAAATTAATTACCGTCTTTGAAAATCTTGTCTTGGGCTAGAGCGGCGATTCGTTGCTTGATAGCACTATTGTCGACGTTGAGAAGCAATCGTTGGTGATCCAAAAACGCAACTCTTGGCGATAACACTGAAACTTCCGTCTTCATTCCACAATTTTTAATCATAAGTTAGTATTTTTATTTATTTTTTTATCATTATACATTAACATATATATGTATTTAGTCCAAAAAACTACCTGCAATGAAGTAACGCTCCGTTCGAGCTCTGATATGTATTGCAGTTTCCTCACCCTTGATCTCTGTGCTGATTGCCTATTTGCTAAAATTCTGTAGAAAAATTCAGTAAAAAACATTAAAAATTATAGTTATCGACGTGACTCTAATTTAATTTTTTTTTTTTTAATGTTGCCGTTTTAAAACGGTATATATATATCGAATTCTTACATATTATAACTGTACGTGCATGCATGACTTTCCTTTTTTTTTTTTTTTGGAAATCGTAATTTAACAAACAAAAAAATGATTAAATTAATTACCTTTTAACCCTTTTGGGATCGTGAATCCGATTACCGGAGCTTCCGCCAGAGTTTTGATTCGCTGAGAGACCGTCCTGTGGCTCCGTCTTGCATTGGCTTTGAACCTCGTCTGATTCGTTGTAATTGTTACCGGCGACGTTGTTTTGATTGGCTGTTGTGTCCATGTGATTATGATCGGACGGTGGTGGTTCTTTGTTGTCGTCGTCGCTGAGGCTGTTGTGATCGGACGGCGTGGAGGTGTTGGAAGAAGAACGCGTGGGACCCACATTGTTGTGGTGGTTGTTGTTGTTGTTGTGGTTTTGGTGTACGTCGTCGTTGAACATGGACATGAATTGCTCGTCGTCGAACCTGTCGAAGTGGTGGTTGCCGACGCCGGAAGAAGGTGCTTCGAGGAAAGCGATGGAGTCGCTGATTGAACGACGGTGAGTCCCACGGCGAGTCGCTGAGAAGTCGAGAAACTCATCCATCCACGACGGGTTTTGTTGTCCGGCGGTTGCTGCGGTTGCCGCGGCTGTTGCGGCGATGGAAGGGAGTTTCTGGGAGGAAAAGTCAGGCCAATGTGGCGTCGTCGTGGTCGTCATGGTTGGGATTTTTGGAGGGAGTTGTGCCATTAATGAAATTTAATGGCAAACCCAAAAAAAAAAAAACTTTGTTATTTTAGGAAATGAAGGAAAGAAAACGAAACCCTTTGAATGACGAGAAGAACCCAATTGATAAAATGAAAAACAAAGGAAATGATCAAAATTTGAGTGAGGATCAAGGAATTTGGAATTTAGGTCTTCAAAGTCCTAAAACAGAGGAAGAACCATTAGAGAGAGAGAGAGAGAGGCAGAAGGAATGAGAAACGAACCAGAGTAACTAAAATGGCTATGTATAACAAAGAGTAGTTATACAAAACAGAAGTAAAGAGAGAGAGAGAGAGAGGAATGCATGAGATAAGATAATTTTATAATAGAAAAAGCTAAAATTAATAGTATATATGGATTCGATCTCAAATGGTTATATCTCTGAGTGGGGTCACATGGGGGGGGGATAGAGAGATCGGACAGCTATGAAACAGCTGTTTGTGAAGAAAAAAGCTTTGAGGTCTTAAGAGAGAAAATGGAGAATCAGGCAGCACGTGCTCTTAGTGAACCCCTCTCCCTTAATTTGTTTGCTTAATTATTATTTAGTATAGTCTCCCTTTTGTTTTGCTTACAAAAATGTATAATACAATTTAATTGTTATCCTTTGGAAACATTCTTGTGTTTCTCTCTTCCACATCTCTCGCTTTTCTCTCCTCCTGTTTGATCATTTCCTCCGCCTTGATTCCTCGTCGTCCGCCAAGCTGACACTTTGCCAAATTCTACTGGATGCTCGTATGCAGAGCCGGCCCTGAACCATGCTACCGGATGTTTCATTTTTTTTTTGTCATTTTTTTGGTTCAAATTTTTTTTTTTTGATCCCCAAATATATATTTTTAAAATTTTTTGGTTCCCAAAAAACAAAAACCTTAAAATTGGTTTTGAACCCCAAAAATTTCAGGATCGACCATGTTCGAATGTTCTCTCTTCTATTATATGGAAATCATGTATATGAATATTTGTATATACCACTAATCGATTGAAAATATACACTTGTAACTTCTTAAGGATCCGGGCCGCCTAAATGATCAAGTAAAATCGAACCTTGAGTTTGTAACGAGTTCCCACACTTAACCCTAGCTAAAAATGGTTTCAAATTGGCACTCAATCAATTGTATGTTATGTATGATTTGAATGTTACCAAGTGCATTTTTCATAATCTATAAATTCTTATCTGTCAGTAAATGTTTCCATGTGAGTCATTTATATATATATAGTAAACACAACTTTCTATTGTTGTTTAGTTTAACGCAAAATCACGCCTAATACAAAGATCATAATACATAAGGTAAATTGAAATGATTAAAATGAAATTATAAGAAGGAATATATATGGAAGCTACCCATTTGATTTCCATGGGGTTGTAGTTCAACTGGTCAGAGAGACCACAGTGTGTATGGACATTAAAGAGTTGATAGCATAAGAGTGGCCACTTTATCAAATGACAAAGAAGAATAGTCCACTACAATTAATACACTTCTCCTTCTGTCCTTCACATGTACAATTTATATATGTAGATTAGTTCCATCGTTCTATAAACAATCAAATAACAAGAAAATCAATCATCAGTATAGAAATTTATGACAGTGGAAGGCTAATTGTATAATAAAATACAAAGGAATAGAGGGAATGAATCAATTAAGTGGGAGGCTAAGAGTAGTGGAAGAGTGGAGAGATAGAGAGAGATGAGCTGTTGAAAGAGCAAAAGAAAAGGAGAAGTGAAGAAGGGAACCATGTTCATGTGTCAGAACATGTGCTTTGTTTTTTTTTTTTTTGCTATAATATTTTGTGACTTGTGAGACCTCTCCCTCTCTATTACTTTGTCCCCAAACCAAAGCTCCATGTAGGCCAATCCTTTTTATTCATTGTTTTAAAACACAGAAGATCATTTATTGGATTAAATTCACTACGTATATTATATTTTTCTTCATAATAAATACATAAATCTTCAAAATATATACTTGCTAATTAATGGTATAACAAAAAATTATAAATGTCAGACGAACTTGGTTTGATATATCTCTGAATTTTTCATGCCCAGGCTTCTTTTCATTCAATCTCTCAACTTTAGTAGCATTTCATTATAGGGCAATTGTAAAAAGGTTTTTTGTTTCAAAAAAATTTTACATCACAACACACACACACACATATATATATTGCTCTTATGTATGTGCTAATATATAAGTAGTTTTATAACAAGATTTTATGTATTATTTTAAACATTTTTAGCTTTATAATATATATATATATATATATGTATATAATGGCCCAACGATCTATTATTGTTTTTATGTTTCACTCCTCATATGACATATACAGTTCGTTATTTTTATCTTTAGTACACTATTTACTCAAAACAACACAAACATTAGTGGTTGTCTTCTAACCAAGTATTCTAGGAATATTCTCTTTAATTTTCTACATAAGACCAATCTTCAAATTTCTACAACAGGCCCGGCAACAACAACAACATTGAACGAGAAGTTGCAGAAATTGAAATAACAGTTTAGTCAAAGTATTGGATGAAATATGCTTTATAGGCAACTTTGGCACGAAAATAAAAAAACTTTTGTTTTTTGTTTTTTAAAAAAATATTTCGCTAATCAATTAGTACAAAATTTGGAAATGTTCAGTATTTACGGCATTGGTTGATCATCTGATTAGTTAGAGAGATACATGATTAAGTGTGTTGGTCATTAAGTTTAAGTTAAAAAGGTAAAAAATGAAAAATAAAAAGAAACAAGTCAAGAATGTGTTAGAAAATTGTTATCTTTTGTAGTGTACTAGGATTTAACCCGCGCTGATTATAGCGCAGTGTAATTTTTTAAAAATAAATTATTTTGAAATTCACAAAAATTATTTTTATATGAATTTTACAATATAACTAACTAATGATTATTGATTATAGATAAAGTATATAATTTGTNAACAACATTGAACGATAAGTTGCAGAAATTGAAATAACAGTTTAGTCAAAGTATTGGATGAAATATGCTTTATAGGCAACTTTGGCACGAAAATAAAAAAACTTTTGTTTTTTGTTTAAAAAAAAAATATTTCGCTAATCAATTAGTACAAAATTTGGAAATGTTCAGTATTTACGGCATTGGTTGATCATCTGATTAGTTAGAGAGATACATGATTAAGTGTGTTGGTCATTAAGTTTAAGTTAAAAAGGTAAAAAATGAAAAATAAAAAGAAGCAAGTCAAGAATGTGTTAGAAAATTGTTATCTTTTGTAGTGTATACGCGAATTCAGATTCCACATAAGAGGAAAATCCTTATAAGCCCTCTTTTGGTTCGAATAGATTTACATATAAAAAGTTATAATTTTCCAGTGTAAGAAAAGTAAAAAATATACTTTTTTTTTCGACAAGTAAAAAACATACTATAAAATAATAATGTAGTAGGACTCTAGGAGTAGTAATGTTTGCAACTTCTCCATTAATGTATAAAATTAAAAGCGGTTTGCCTGTGAATACAAACATGTTCATGCAAGTGTGCTTCCATGTGCTTCTCCTCTCATTCTCAATCCACCCAATTCTGCTTCACATGTGCATATATGCACATCTCTGTTATAATATATGTATACATATATAATGTGCATGTGTATCTATACAATATATATGTATATCGTGTAATGGGGAAGGAATAACGTATATATGCACATCTCTATTGTTTATATGTTCCGTGCATATATAAATGCATACTGTGGTCCGTAATGTTTTTTTTTTGTTTTTTTTTCCTTATGGTTTACGACCTACAAATATTTCTTTAAGCATTCGTATTTGTGATTTTTGATAACATAAATCGATTTTCAATAAAATGTGTAAAATATATCAAGACTTAAATTATTAATCCTACCAAAAACTTATATTTAAAAACGAAAGATTAACATCCTCCGTAAAATCAAGACTCAATCAAGTGAGTTATTCACATTCATTTAGACGAATATAAGCTTAAATCCAACTTTTTTTCAAAGAAAATGGTTAGATATTAAAGAATGGGCTTATTTCCATTTTCCAAGTATTTGGGGGCAATGGAAATATAAGTGCACAAATTTCAAAAATGCATTTAGCTTAATAATATCTTGAGACCAGCAGAATGATTGAGCATTGAGAATCGGAATATCTGACAAGACAAATCAAATGTGACAGATTATTAGATAAAGTAGTTAACGTAGGCTTAAGGCCTCATGACACCAAATTGTTAAGAAAACTAGGGTTTTAGTAGAAAGAGTAAATTTACCAGACCAATTTTAATATCTCGTTTGTTTAGAATAGTAGATTTTTCTGTTGAGGCAAAAAAATGATACTATATGGTCATTCATCTAATAATCATAAGTGAACCAAAAAAAATAAAAAATAAAGTTGTGTGCTAAAATTATAAATAGAAAAGTGTGGAAATCAAGCGTCTTTGGTTGAGTGGTAGAAGCGAAATTTGCTGGCTTGGGTATGTGTCCCGCCCCCTCGGTTGTTCGAGCACGCTTGGCTACCAATCCTGTGCTTTGCAAATTGCGGGCCTGGACCGTGCGTTGGCGCTCTGAGAGATTAGTCTCGGATCTAGAAAACCTGAGAATCACTCCCAGATTAAACAAAAAAAAAGAAAATTGAAAAGTGTGGAAATCAACTTCAGTCCATAAAATTGGGGGGGAAATAATAACATACGGAATATTCCGTAACGATTCGTACATGTTTTCACTGTCATATACGGCCACAAATCACAACACTGCAATTAAGTCTGCACATTTTTCCCGATCCAAATTCTATTTAATTACTACAAAATCTCAAATTTTTATAAAATTAATGATAAGATGGATCACCCGTTTATTTGAAAATAACTGTGTATCAATCTCTATTTGTACGAAACTTAATATCTGACATCAACAAATATACTACATGGTAAAAACTGTTGGGAAACAACAAGTGTTTTAAATAGCGTTTTGCTGTTGCTCGAACCAATTTTTCGTGATATAAAAAACATATACTATAAATTTATTCAAATCTTTTTTTTTTTATTCAAAAAAAAAAAAAAAAAAAGTTATTCAAATCTTGTTGTTTCTTTACTGATAAATAATTTACACGGAAGCTACGCGTCACAGCCATGAAATATTAAAAAAAAAAAAAAAGAGAGAAGAAAAGCATCGAATATTAATATAGTTCAAAATTGTGACTAATCATTGTGTATGTTACCGTGTTTTAGTGAATTGGAAAAGCTTGATCTGAATGAATAATAACAAAAGGCAGTTTGTGTATGAATCATATAATAAGGTGGGGAGCATAAGTAACGTGAAGGCAGTTTCATCTGTCGGGAAAAGTTTTATACTTTATGGTCCTAATGGAAATTAGATAAGGTAAAGTAGTTTTCTCTCTCAACTCGTGAACTCATCATATCTACCAAAAAAAAAAAAAAAAAAAAAACCGGTTAATCAATACTAGTATTAACACAATAAAATAAATAAATTATGAAATTGAGTATATATATATTAATCTAAACATAATCTAATTTGCTTACAAATCTCATTAAAATCACGATTAAAAGTATTTCATATCCTCATGATCGAATTTGCAACGATCTTCGACAAAGGGAGATGGCTCGTCTCGACCCGATAATGTGGGCCATAATTGGGCCTTAAAAGCCCAATGTTAAATTATTTTCGTAATAATTTCGTCGGGTTACAACTTACAGCGATCGCTTCCTTCTTCCTCCTCATCCTCGTCGATCAGCACCAACGCCGCCGCGTCGCCGCCTCATCGCTGTCCTATCTTCAATATGGACTTATGATTATCGACTTTGGGCAAACAATACTTTCTCTAAACTGATTACTCTGATCGATCCCCAGTGGAATAATTTCATACTCAGGAATTTACCTCTCCTGGAGCTTGATGCTTAATATAAATATGTTGGCTTTTTGTTTCAGAGATGACTAAATATGCATTGCAGATCATATGTTCGACAAAATGTTTGAGTGAATTTTTTACTGAGGACTTTTTTCATTGATTCGTTTTTGGTTATCTCCATAGATCCCTCTTATATACTGAAGTTTTTGTATTGATTCATGTTGTCAGATGGCATGGCTTGTGGTTGCTCTTTCGCTGACCGTTATCTGGGTCGCTTCTTTATGCAAACTTTTCTTTGGAGCAACATTTAGTTCAAAAGCTGCAATTTTTGATGATGGCAAGTAGCCGGAAGATGGTTTTCATGCTTTTACTTTACTTTTATGCAGAACTTTGATATCTCATTGTCTTGGACTTCAGGTAAAACTCCTCACAAGAAAAATGTGCTGTTCGTCATCGCACATCCTGATGATGAGTCAATGTAAGATTTGAGAATGCATCTCTCTGGCTGTTGTTGGAATTTTCGAAATGTCAACAACAGTTTATGCTGAGAGATTAGTCTTTGACAGGTTCTTTTCTCCAACAATAAACTACTTAGCTTCCAATGCCTACAACCTTCACATATTATGCTTCTCCACTGGTAATATGCCTTGTCATACTTTCTACATTGCTGTATTACTTTCCTTTTCAAACTTGTGGAATTGGTAAAAGGATTATCCAGAAATCTTGTAGGACCAACATAAGTCCTTTCGTGACACAACATAATCGCATATTTATCCAAAGAGGTACACTGATCGGACCTGAGGAATTTCTAGTTAGTAAAAGCGATGGATGGATGCTACTGAATTGCACTTTTGATTTCATTTTGGACACTAAAGATGAATTCTTTTGTTTCAGGTAACGCCGATGGTATGGGAAGCATTAGGAAAGATGAGCTGCATCAGGCTTGTGCAGTGCTCAGGGTAAATCTAATTTGTCAAAGAAAGGATCTATGATAGTTTTTTTCTCTCTGTTATTCCAGTGAAGAACGTGTTTGCTAATATATATATCAAACGTGACGCAGGTTCCCCTTCAACAGTTAAAGATTCTGGACCATCCAAATTTGCAGGTTAGAGCCATTAAATCTGCCCAATACATGTGAATCTTTTCATTCACCATCTCATTTGACGGCTCTGAGTATATTATATTCTCTCTCTCAGGATGGTTTTGGGCAAGAATGGAGCCATGATTTGTTAACGGAAATCATCGATGAAGAAGTCACTAATCACGATATTCACACGGTATGACTTGGCTCCTGAAACCTAGTTAAAGACACTCATCAAGATAATACACTTAAAAAATATTTTTCCACCTGATTCTCGATGTACTGCTTTCAGATCATAACATTCGATAATTATGGTGTTTCGGGTCATTGCAATCACCGTGATGTGCACCGTGGAGTATTGTACGTTAAGACTTCTTTTAATCCCTTAGTCATGGAACCGCAAAATCCTTCCTCATCACTGTGTTGTATATGCAGAAAGTTCTTGCAGATCAATTCAGAAAGAAATATCAAAGCTTGGGAACTCGTAAGTTTTACTCTCTTTTTTTTTTGGAACTAAATAGTATCTTCAAGCTCCTATTGATTATGAACTTGATTCAGCTAAAAATATTTACATGGTTATGTACATCAGGTAAGCCTCAATATCTTTCGCAAGTACTGTGGACCTGTCGACATTTGGCTGTCAATTTTGTCCGCCAAAAACCATCCGAGTAAAGTAATCATCATAAACGAGCAGCCTTGGAAAAGCTTTCAAGCAATGGCACAACATTTAAGCCAATGGGTTTGGTATGTGT
The DNA here is from genome assembly GCA_002933935.1 of Eutrema yunnanense. Lineage (NCBI taxonomy): Eukaryota > Viridiplantae > Streptophyta > Magnoliopsida > Brassicales > Brassicaceae > Eutrema > Eutrema yunnanense. The sequence continues at coordinate 1,030,158 of PKML01009694.1, read as the reverse complement.
CTTTTCCCAAATATTATCTATGTTCTTATCTCTGACCATGATGAATGTGAAGCATGATAAGAACTGAAACATGAATCTTTGCTGTGTTCTTTTTCTGTGAATGTGCAGGTTTCGAAAGCTTTTCGTTTCGTTTTCAAGCTATACGTACACGAATACACTTCATAGAATCAACCCTTGAGTCAGATTTTAAAGGGCTCCTTGCTGGTGAACAAAAGTTGAAACATTTTCGAACAAAAGTTCTATCTTTGTAATGTTGGATCATTGACAAGTGAACACAGACGATTTTTGTTTCTTTTCTTTAGAATAAAAAAACAATGTACATATATTTTTATTTGAGGGTAATGCAATTCTCCCAAAAGTAAACAAAATAATATATGAATTACAATGTTAAAGCTGACATGTTCATCATCGTCTGCAGCAACTCTACTATTCAAAATTTCTCACCTTAATTCAACATTTAGCTTCCTCTGCACCTCATCACGCACCTTACTCTGTATTTAACTCTAACAAATAATAGTAAGTAATAACCCAAATGCAACCTTCCTATTACGATTTGTCTTATGGTTATTTGGAAAGTATCATCTTAGCTACAAAAGGTTATAACAAGTTTTAATTTATGCTTTTTTCCAAATGTTAATTTCTGGATCAATGACGAAAGGAGATGCAAAATGAATTACCTGCAGATCATTGATCTCCTCGTCAGTAAGAGAGCGCTCCATGGAACGGAACACAATTCTGTAACAGTGACTCGTCATCCCTTTCTTGTTGGTGAAATTGTCAATTAACTTCACCTGTGCATCGATAATAAAGGCTATGAACAATCACTCTGAAGAATGTGATGATACGGAATGCTGAAATTAAATTTTGATTCCTGTAAAGTATGTATTCTCTCCTAACCAATCAAACTACAAGGTATGTACCTCTTCAACAAGATCCCCAGCAATTCCTCTAACAACTTCACAAAAGTTATTCTCTGTGAATGATTCACTGATCCAGAAACTGATGTCCTTGTAACAAGGAGGATACTGCAGAACAAGATTTTGTTTACCGCCCGTTAAAGCTTACAGGACAAATGAGTCTTGGACTCAAATTCATTAGTCTACAAGAAATGGACATGAAGATGGACACGAAGATAGAAAAAGATTGTTTTACCTTTGAAAATGGCTTGAATTTGACTCCAAGCTCTCCTTTTCCAAACTGCACGTAAACATCAAATACATTGATATGAGAAAAGAAATCAAACACCATCCCAATTTTGTAAGTTGTCAACCATGCAATCACCTGGGACGTAAACCGTTCATCGTCTGACCAGAAAAGTCTTATATCAGGGATGTCAAACAAAACCATAGCAAGTCGCTCCAATCCAAGTCCAAAGGCCCAAGCAACATTATTTTCTAATCCACTCTGCTTCAAAATTCCTTGTTCTGTCACCCCACAGCCCAAAACCTCCAACCAGTCTTCCTGAATCAATAACCAGATAATGCTTGTGTGTTAGATGAGACACTGAAGTTTGTGTAAGATGCTATAATTGCTAGCCAAAAACAATTCTAATATAAGTGTCCAGCTTTTCCCACGCGTAAATTTGAATCTACAATATGTGATAGTCGATCCACCAAAAAACACCTATCTGTTTTTTGATAAAGGAGACCACACAAAAAATAGAAATTATGTCTCTTTAAAGGAAAGCAAGCATATGATTATGCGAAGTTTCAGAATGGAAAATGCTACCTTAAAATATATCTCAAGCTCGAAAGATGGTTCGGTAAATGGGAAATATGTATCAACCCATCTCATCTCCACCGCACCTGGCAGCCAATAAAAGTTCATAGCTTGTTCTATGTTAAATTGTTTCATCTAAATATCTGCGTTTTAAAGTTGATGCTATTATCATTTTTAACAACTCTCATTTGAAATTAATTGTGAACTCGCTGAAGAATATACATAGTTGAAGGTTACTTCTGTTGAATGGATCTTAATTTACCAAACAAGTGACGTGCCAATCCCTCGAGACATTTCTTTAAATCCTTAGCAGCATATAATGTGGAATCAATGCCAGACTTGCTCCAGTCCTCAGGAGAAAAAACACAAAAGCCTTCCATCTGTATTAGATTAAAAAGAAAACATAAACATCTTGTATAAGAAAGACATGATGTCGAGCAAAACAGCCAAAGTAAAAAAAAGACACAGGGACCTCAAGAATGGAACACCTGATGGAAAACCGGATAATGAGTAGAGTCGATAGAATCTCTACGGTAAACATCCCCGGTTACAAGGAAACGTCTATGACCTTTCCTCAACAGCTCAGCTTGGTGAGCACTTGTATGGCATCTCAAAACAGTTTGCGAGTCTACATAGTACGTGTCATTAAGGCTTCTGCTTACATGATCAGCAGGGACTAGCACATCATCAAAGTTCTGGTACCGAAAAGAAAAAAAAAACAAAGCAAAGTTAAAAGACACGCATGATAAAAAAAAGAAGAAGCAAGCTTGAGTATGGAGAACTTACTTGCTTTGTGGAAACAATTGGGGAAAGGTCTTCGAACTTGTCAAACTTTTTCGAGTAATTGGAATCGAAGTAGTCGTAAATAGCATTTTTTAAGATCCCAATCGGATGCTTATCCCTTCTGTGTAGCTGCATTCCCAGTTTAGAGAAAATTGAGTCTGGTACATTGTTTGTAGGATCATCATCTCTCACCACATCTGCAAATTCCTCCATTTCACAATCAAAAACATCCAAATTTACATTACAAGTACATAAAAATTGTTAAAAACTCAACTTCTTCTCGAGCAAGTTTGATGTTATGATCCTTCTCTTGTTAACGCTAACGAGCTTACACTAAATCGAACCACTTAAATCAAATCCAACAACGGTTCCATGAAATCAGAAGTACGAACCATTTCTAGCGATAGTGACGCCACCAATATCAACAGCAGAGACGATGGGGAACCGCCGCTTCTTCATTTTGGGGAGAGGTGGAGAATAAGCTCCGGTCGAGGAAAACGAAGAAGCGAAAGAAAACCGTTTGAATCCATTGCTAGAGAGAAGAACTACTGAAGCTCGGCTGAAGATAGTGGACTGAACTGAGAAAATGGTCATGGCGTCTCCAATTGGGTAGACGCAGCCAATCCTTTGAATAGTAAACAACAAAAATTAACGAGAGACACCGTCGATGAAGAGGGAGGAGTTAAGCCTCCGATGACGGCGGCGACTGGCGGCTGCAAAGAGAAGAGAGACGGGGAGAGAAGAATATCGCCGATTGGGTGGAGAGATGACGTGTCGTAAGTAGCAGTAGGGTTTGGATGGATTGAATCCAGTAATTTACTGATATACCCCTTCTCTATATTACATTGCAAAGTGAACCTCTTTATGTTTTCATAAATCACGTATTGAACCTTGATGTTTTTTCAAGACCTAAATTTTCCAAATTGCTCTAATTTATTCCTATCTTTTTGATCTCTGATTTTTAAAATCATTCTAAATCTTAATGAAAAAGAAAAATGAAGAAATAGTAAAAGACAAGATGAAGAAAAACCATATAAGTAGAGAAATAGTTTGAATAGTTTTTTTATTTTATTTTTTGTTGTTTCGTAAAATGAGAAAGATTGAAATGAAGTTATATATTGACCGAGTCAAAAATCAAGAACAACCTCTAGAGTTTTCCTTTCACTGTAAGAAGAATTTGGAATTTCGGTTTGTGAGACAGATGTTCGAAGCCTGAAGGAACACATATCTCTTCTCTTCTCTTCTGCAATTAACCTATCTGAAACTATTTACAAGCAGAGCTGAAACAGCTTGCAAAGAAACAGACCATCTTTGAGGCTTTTGTTTTTAGCTCTCCTGCTGTATTTTCTGAGGAGCACTCTGATAATACATGAAGTTTAAAAGCCAAGCGAGTCCTCGTGGTTTAGAAAGCTCTTCAGCAGTCTTCAGCGAGCAATCTTGGTGTCTTTGTTTCAGCTCTTCGAGCTCTTCAGCAATCTTCAGCGAAAACTCTTGGTATCTTTGTTTCAGCTCTTCGATTTCATTCTCCATTTTCTCATGTTTGCGTCTGATTTCCTGGTAAACAAATATGAGCAGAGAGAGAGAGAGAGACTTTCAAGTTGTGGAAAACTCTTAGAAACTAATGAAGAGAGGAGATGCAAGCTCACCTGTAGTTCTTCTTGTCGCTTCTCTTCTTTTCTAGCTTCTCCTCGGGCGTTTCTCTGCACCTCATAGACAAGAGCAGCACCTGCAACCTTTAAGAGAAGAAGAACATGTTTTGTCGGTTTCATAGCCAGTTCAATTGATGAAAACAAGTGATCTAATAGGTATTTGAATATTTGATGTTATATATGTTCTTCAACTGCAGGGATTTTGCAGATGCAGAACAACTTCATTGAAATAGAATTCGAAGAACTATATATAGATGTAAACATGTCTCCTACTGAGTTGTTAAGAGCGATCGAAATCTTTTAAAAGACATGAAATTTAAGATACCGTGAAGGCGAAGAGTTCCCCAAGAAGATCTGCAGCAGCTTGAACAGCTCTCTCTTCGTTTAAAGGGCGAATAACTGCATCGGTTACACGACCAGAAGCGCGTCTTTGTACCTTTGTCGTAAATCTGTGATTGGCCTGTCGAATTTCACAATTTTGATCCGGTGAAGATATGGTATATCAATTCTTAAGCTTTTTCATAAACCCTTGATTCTTCCCCCTAAATCAGGAATATGCATGTTCGGGGAAACTTATGGTCAATCAGAGAATAAAGACACAGGAATACTCGTTCCGATCGATGATAATAACCCAAATCTCTATTTTTGGGGCGTTGAAAAGGGTTTACCTGTGCAATGTTGATGATGAATTGACGGAATCTAGGGTTAACTCCAGCTTCTTTTTTGAGGCGATTAGCGATGGGTTTGCAGATAGTTCGTAGAGCTAGGGTTCCTAGCTTCAGAAGCGGCAGCACCATGCTCTGCTGCAACAGAGTCTTCGGCTTGCTCATGAGAGAATAAAGAGGTTTAGGTGGGTTTTTAGACTTTTTTTAGTAGCACACAATCAGAACTTGTCCGGCAAGAAATATCTATAGATTTTTTTTTGTAATATGCGAGTTTGAAATGAAAATATGGACCATAAAAATTAAAAATTCTGAATCTAATACATAGGTCTTTTGTAAACCATTAAAACCACAATGATATAATAGATATTGTTTAAATTTGATGGGATTTGTGTGTCAAAATCAAATAATATGAAAAATATAATCGAAAATTTTATAAATAAATAAAATCATAAAATACAATAGTAGTATAAACATTTTCTTATTTCGTCCTTGTAGTATTTTTCCAAAATTTAACATATGATCTTAATATGCAAGTGTTTTACGCATTAAAAAGTGAAATAATAAAAAATTAATTTCAAAAATTGTGAATTAAACATCCCGAAATTGGACTTACTACAAACAAAGATACTATATTGGTGTAAACTATATTGTTATATAGAAATCAAATCATTTTTTATAAAAATGTAGAGATAGAACTGTAAAATATAATGTTATATATAGTGTATTTCACTATTAGAATAAATTAACTATAACAAATATGAAAAAAAACTACATGTGAATAAGATTTAGCATAAATAATAGAAATGATAAAACTAAATAAAACAAATAACTACCTTTTGAGTCGATTAGAACCATCTCGATCGTTAGTACCAACAATGTGGTATTGTTTTGCAAAGTCTTATGATATTCACTTTTATTTTTCACATATTCTTCAAAAGATTCAAATCAGAGATTGAGTTTTAAAAAAAAAGAATCATGAGAAACAAAGATTATAATTAGATCAGAAATACTACTTTTAAAAAAATAATGAGTAAAATGTTTATGGAAGACATTTCATCTTATATAGAGTCTAATAGTAGGGTTTCCAAATAATGTTATATATATTTTCAAAAATTTGAAAAATTGTTAAGTAATCAATAATAAACATAAATAAATGCACAATATGTTTGATAACTATATTAGGTAACAACCAAATTCCATCTGCATTATATTTGCAAATTTTTCTAACTAATGATATTTTTGTCTTATCATTTTCTAACGTAAGTTTTATCTAATTTAAATATAATTAAATGATTATTTGATTATATTTATAATGCCAAAACTTAAAATGAATTCCAGTTTTAAAGCACATACATATGTTTTGTTTATTTTTTATTGTAATATTTCTTTGGAGTAATGATATGAAATTATTTTTGCAGAATTTTATATTCATTGGTAAATGAAAAAATAGAAATAAGGTTTTGCATTATGAAATAGGTACGTGATTTAAACGATATGGGTAACCCGCAGGCCTTGCAATTTTTTTTTTTAACTCGCACCTGCACCACATTTTAAAAATTCCCGCCCCGCAAAACCCACTTTTTGTAATTAAAAATTTTTAGACCCGCATCCGTTCCACAGCGGGTTAAACGGGACGAGACCCGCGATAATAAACCAAATTGATAGCGCTATCAGGGACATATATAATACTTTTGAATTAAACATATATAAAATAAATAAAATTTTGTGATTTATATCATTTATTATTATTATTTTTTGTTGTTGTTGTTTTGTTTGCAAGTGAAAGTCTCTCCCCCTAAAAATAAAAATGGGAGGGAAAGAGAGAGACAAAGACAATGGCTTCCACAGGAATGGCGAAATCGAAGGGGAGTTTCTGCTGCAGAAATCGATCACACGCCATGAGAAACAATATTCATTTTTCAACTTTGCGTTTGAATCCAGAAGAACAAGCGATCAAGTCCATGAAATACGAGCCTCATTGGTTTGGTGTTATACAAAAATCGGATCACCACCATCTTGCCCCCAATCCGATTTTCTTATAGCGATTCGAATTGCTGAAGGTTTACGCGTTCCTTATAGAGATTGAGGGAGCTACATCCACAGGTGTTGTTTATGAGATTTTTTTGCTTTTTTAGATCTATCGCTGCTATGTAGTTACAATGCGAGAATGGTTTTCGATCCTTGGTAATTATTGTGGATGAGATTTTGAGAAAGACCCATTTTTTTAATGACCCTTCTAGTCTTAGATTCCATAGTTTGATTATGTCTTGGTATCTTATAGAATGGTGCATCTAGATGTGAAATCACAAGAATGAACCTGTATATATGTACTTACTATCCGCTGAAATGCCAGGAAGGTTCTTACGGAATGGCTGAAAATATAATGGTGGATTCTCATGTTTGGGTTGAAGACCCAGAAATGGCATGGATTTATGGGGTTGTACTTAATATAAAGGGAGACGAAGCCGAGGTTAAAACCAATGATGGCAGAGAGGTTAGAGACATTTTTTCTTTCTTTCTCCAGTTATCTAATGCTCTTGTAGCTCATCACATTGCTTCAATTGTTTAGTATTCTCAACTCTCTGCTCTACTTGGTTTTTAATGCCATTTTCAGGCTTTTACCGGTGCTGTTTTGCTTTCCCTACTTCTGATTCACATTTTCTTTTACTCGTCAGGTTATTGCTAACTTATCAAAACTCTATCCAAAAGATGCTGAAGCTCCTTCAGAGGGAGTAGAGGACATGACAAGATTATCTTATCTGCATGAGCCTGCAGTTCTTGACAATTTGGCAACCAGATATGAGCTGAATGAAATTTATGTAAGAATATTTCATTACTGGTTGAAAAAACAAATATTTTTCATCCTGGTCCTTGGTAAAAACCATTAGTTAATGCAGTGATAGGCGAGTCTGTTATAATATTTTGACATCATGACAGACTTATACAGGAAACATTCTTATTGCTGTCAACCCCTTTCAAGGACTCCCGCATCTTTATGATGCTGAGGTTATGGAGAGGTACAAGGAAGCCTCGTTCAAAGAGTTGAGTCCTCATGTTTTTGCAATCGGAGGCATTGCATATAGGTGATTATGAGCTCTTTATTTGTTCATTTCTATCATTTTTTTTCTTCTAATAAAAGTGTGTTCTTAATTAGTTTAAGAAATTTTGCAACAGGGAAATGATTAATGAGGGCAGAAATAAATGTATATTGGTCAGTGGTGAAAGTGGGTCTGGAAAAACAGAAACGACGAAGATGCTCATGCGTTACCTTGCATACTTTGGAGGACATACTGCAGCTGAAGGAAGGACAGTTGAAAACCAAGTTTTAGAAGTAAGTTGTGAATATATCTAATTTATTAACCTTGCTGCCTACAACGAAGAAATTTCAAGGCTATGTCGAAGACTTTTTTCCCTTTACCTGCTCCAGCAAAAAAGAAGTTTTTATTTGTTAGGCTTTCTTGAGTATACACAGTCTGGAGATATATCCCTGCATTTGACATTCTTAGATTGGAGCTTGCTCATTATGTGATTACCACTTGGGCCTCTTCTTTTGGTTTTGTTGCAGTCAAATCCAGTTCTCGAGGCATTTGGAAATGCGAAGACTGTTAAGAACAACAATTCAAGGTAAACTTAAAGCTTATGCTTCCATTTTCTCCTTTCAATTTGCTGGTCCTCCTTGCTCTATTATCTGCCGTTAGTGGATATTAATACTTTTTCTTGTTGCAGTCGTTTTGGGAAATTTGTGGAGATTCAGTTTGATGACGTGGGTCGAATATCTGGGGCAGCCATCAGAACCTACCTCTTGGAGAGGTCTCGTGTTTGCCAAGTTTCAGATCCTGAACGTAACTATCACTGCTTTTATCTCCTATGTGCCGCTCCTCCAGAGGTAGGTCATCTAAGTTGCCCACACCTATAATTGGATTAATCTTTGAAGTGATAAATGATATCAAATTTTGCAGGATGTCGAGAGGTTTAAATTGGGGGATCCTAAGTCATTTCGCTATCTTAACCAATCTAGCTGCTACAAACTTGATGGTGTAAATGATGCAGAGGAGTATCTTGCTACTAGAAGGGCTATGGATGTAGTTGGAATAAGTGAAAAAGAACAGGTTTGCAATCTGTTCTTTGCAATTTGCCTACCACCTGTTGATTGCTATATAGTAACGACTTATTTTTTTTTTTGTCTCCTCAGGATGCAATTTTCAGAGTTGTGGCTGCCATTCTCCATCTCGGAAATATTGAATTTTCCAAGGGAGAAGATGCTGATTCATCATCTCTAAAAGATGAACAGTCAATGTTTCATCTCCAAATGACATCAGAATTGCTCATGTATTATATATATGTCTACTAATTTTCCAACTAAATTCTGATTCTTGTACTGCATGTAATTGCAACTTGTTATTTCAGGTGTGATCCCCATTCCTTGGAAGATGCTTTGTGTAAGCGCATGATGGTCACCCCAGAAGAAGTTATCAAGAGAAGTCTTGATCCTCTTGGCGCTGCTGTTAGCAGGGATGGTTTAGCAAAGACAATATACTCTAGACTCTTTGATTGGTAAATTTCAAATGTTCAAATATCTATTTTTTTTCACATGCCACTGAGGGTGCATGCCATCTCACTCCATTATTTCCAGGTTGGTAAACAAAATAAATATCTCTATCGGGCAAGATCCTCACTCTAGGCGCTTGATTGGAGTCCTTGACATTTATGGTTTTGAGAGCTTTAAAACCAACAGGTGATGGCCAAGAGCATGCATGGCTCACTGTACATGCATTTGCTTGTGGTGATAATCTTAATTGTCAAAGTACACCGAGTGTCCTATCATCTAATAGATAAATTTTCAATTCCTCCTTTCCCTCGACTTTAGTATGAAGAGTACATTCCTCAAAAAAATTTGATCTTAGTAAATGATGTCTTTGTATAAGTTTCCAGGACTAAAGAGATATCTGTTACATCACCTAATCTCTAACCTCTACTTCAGTTGTTGACTGACTTGTTTATATTTTCTGTGCAGTTTTGAGCAGTTCTGTATTAATTACACGAATGAAAAGCTGCAACAGCATTTCAACCAGGTATGAGGTCAGTCATAGGTTATGGCTGCTAATTTGGCTCAAGATTCTGTTGATTAATCTGTACTCATTAATATTGTACAGCATGTATTCAAAATGGAACAAGGTGAATATCAGAAAGAAGAAATAGATTGGAGCTATGTGGAGTTTGTTGATAATAAAGATGTTGTGGATCTGATTGAAAAGGTTTGTTTTATCCATTTATCTGTTTCTTTTCCCATATAAAGACAGATTCATGGCTTGATATTTGCAACCAATTTGGGATAGAGAGCATTCTGGCATCATCTAGAGTATATTATTATCCTACAGCTCACCTATGTGATTACAGAAAATGCTTTCACTTGTAGCTTAGAATCCATGTTGGATATATATCTTGCCTAGATAAATCATAAGAAGAACACCCTGAAAGATTCATGAAAGCATGCTCGAGCTCTATGTGTTTTCAATAATTCTCAAGTGTTCTGACTCACTATGCATTATCCTGACTTGAAAATAACTGGAGTAGTGGTTTTTTTTATTCATGGAACGGCCTGTTTTTTCCATTACTTTGTGCCTGCGTTTTTTCTTTTCTTTTCTGAAACTCTGATTTCAATCTTTTGCAGAAGCCGGGTGGTATTATTGCTCTTCTAGATGAAGCATGGTATAATGAAGTTTTCTCTACCTGCAGCTGTACTTAAGTGTTTTTTTACAAAATAACCATCTTTTCCAAGCACCATAATTATGTGTTATAAATAATACGTGTATTCTCTCTGCAGCATGCTACCAAAATCAACTCCTGAAACATTTGCTGAGAAGCTGTATCAAACATTCAGGGATCATAAGCGCTTCATAAAACCAAAACTGACTCGATCAGATTTTACATTAGTTCATTATGCAGGGGATGTAAGTTACATTTCACACTCTGTTGCTTTCAAAATAAAAGTATATAAAATTATGATTTTGAAGTTGTCTTTCCCATGTTATATTTTTTCAGGTACAATACCAGTCCGATCAATTTTTAGACAAAAACAAAGACTATGTTGTTGCCGAGCATCGGGATTTGTTAAATGCTTCCAAATGTTCTTTTGTGTCAGGCCTCTTTCCGCCTCTTCCTAAAGAGAGTAGCAAATCTAAGTTTTCCTCAATTGGCGCTCGTTTCAAGGTGACTTGCCTGCAAATCCTATAAGACTTTTTAACTAATAAGTAGGACTGGATGATTGGACCACACATAAGAAATTGTTAAACTTTTGATCCCACACCCATCATCTGTATGGGCTGACATGTTAAGCAATTGGTGCAGCTACAATTGCAACAGCTGATGGAGACACTGAATTCTACGGAACCGCACTACATCAGATGTGTTAAGCCAAACAATTTGTTGCAACCAACAGTGTTTGACAATGCCAATGTCTTGCATCAATTACGTTCTGGGGTCAGTGTTTCCTTTGAATTGTTCATATTAACATGTTTTGAGGTGTTATATGATATTTTTCTTATGCAGGGTGTTCTTGAGGCCATCAGAGTGAAATGCGCTGGATATCCAACAAATAGGACTTTCATTGAATTCTTAAATCGATTTGTCATTCTTGCACCGGAAATTTTGAAAGGAGAGTATGTATCAGTTCTACCCATTAAGCTTTGAACTTTCTTCTGCTCTTGTCTGCCTTATTGCTCCTGGAGTTTGTTATCTCAGTTTCCTTACACTGTAAGCAGGTATGAAGCAGATGTTGCATGCAAGTGGATTTTGGAGAAAAAAGGGCTTTCAGGTTACCAGGTAATTAAGGTTCCTAGGAAGTTCACTAAATGTAGTATTCAATGAGTTGAATGCATGTAGAGTTTTCAGTATTCAATGAAATTTGGGTTTCTCAGATAGCATAATTCCCCTTGGTGCGTGTTGATATAGTATCTAATTTGCAGATTGGAATAAACAAAGTTTTCCTGAGAGCTGGTCAGATGGCTGAGCTAGATGCACACAGAACAAGAGTGCTTGGCGAAGCAGCGAGGATGATTCAAGGGCAAGTTAGAACTCGCCTGACAAGAGAACGATATGTTCTCATGCGGAGGGCTTCAGTTCATATACAGGCTAATTGGAGAGGTGAATGCCTTAGATTTTCTTTTGATATGCCCAGGAAATTAGAAATGCTAATAAAGTCTCTCTTTCATATTTTAGGAAAGCTTGCACGAAAGATATCCAGGGAAATGAGAAGGGAAATGAGAAGGGAGGAAGCTGCCATCAAAATTCAGAAAAACTTACGTAGACAGATTGCAAAGAAAGATTATGGAAAGACCAAATCTTCCGTAGTCACCTTGCAAAGTGGAGTGCGGACAATGGTTGCACGCCATGAATTCCATTATAAATTGAAGACTAGGGCAGCAACTGTGATTCAGGTCTTTTTCTCATTACTCTTTTTCATACTTAACAAATTCTCATGGAATCATGCTAACTCTAGAAATATAAATGACTAATAACTCTAAGAAACTTGCAGGCGTACTGGCGTGGTTACAGTGCTATATCTGACTACAAGAAATTGAAAAGAGCTTCTCTTGTTTATCAAAGTAAACTCAAAGGAAGAATTGCCAGAAAACGGTTGGGACAGTCAAATCAGGTAATCCAGACCAATCCCTGCAGCTTGTTTGAGTATCTATGCAGTATATAGAGATAAGAGGAACATGACTCTTCTCATTAGAGGAAGAAGTATTTGGCTTAAATTGATAGAAAATCATGGGTGTAGGCTGACAAAAAGAAAGAGACAGAACCGGAAAAAGAAAAGGAACTTTCCGATCGAGTGGAAGAGGCAGTTGATATGTCCTTTATACTGCATTCAGAGCAAAGTGATGATGCAGAGATTGGAGAGGAACAGAAACCAAAACTTTCCATCCAAGCAGAAAATGGACTTGGTAAGTCCTTTGTAATGCATTCAGAGGAAAGTGATGATGATGAGATTGGAGAAAATGGACTTGATAAGTCCATTGTAATGCATTCAGAGCAAAGTGATGATGAAGAGATTGGAGACGAACATAAGCAAAAGCTTTCCATCCAAGCAGAAAATGGACTTGATAAGTCCTTTGTAATGCATTCAGAGCAAAGTGATGATGAAGAGATAGGACATGAAAGACAGACAAAACATTCCATCCAAGCAGAAGATGGAATTGATAAGTCATTTGTTCTCGATTCAGAGAAGCCTTACAACAATTTTTCTGTTGTAAGCCAAATAACGGATCCTATTCGTGATACAGAAATTGAGTCCCTCACTGCCGAAGTTGAGATGCTGAAGGTAATGTTTCTATGTCCAACATTTTGTACAGCTTCTAGACATGGAATGCCAGTTATCTCCAGATTTTGAAGCTGTTCTACTGTTTTATTACCTGTTACGCAACCCTATATCCTGAACAAAATGTATTGCGGCTATAATCATAATCAAATGCATCTGGAGGATAAATTGAAAATTTATTGTACTCTTCAGGCCTTGTTGCAAGTTGAGAAACAAAGAGCTGACATTTCTGCAAGAAAATGTGCTGAAGCCCGAGAACTTGGTGAGAGAAGACGCAAAAGATTAGAAGAAACAGAAAGAAGAGTTTACCAACTACAAGACTCTTTGAACAGGTATTATTGATTAGTAATTTAACAACTAGAGATAATCTTAGATTTATCTTCCTTCAAATAATATTGACTGTCTAGTGAAAAACTTAATATATGTCTTAGGTGCTTCAGTAAATAAAACCAAACTGCAGTAGTTTTAAATTCTCAAATCTTGTACATTTCCTGATGCTAAGTCTTGTTTAGTGTATTCCAGGTTGTTATATTCTATGTCAGACCAGTTCTCGCAACTGAAGTCCATCTTGAGATCTCCTTCTATGTCTTCAACGTTGGCATCAGCGCCAGTTGTACGAGATGATCTTGCTGACAGCTCTGAGAACTCTGAAGCTTCATCAAGTGATTCTGATTTCACTTTTCCGGCTCCATCTCCTTCCTCAGACAGCTTTTCGACCTTTGATGCGAATCAGCTGCAAGTCATTGTTCAAGATCTATCGACCACAGAAGCCAAAGGTCAGTGGTATTAGCACTAAAATCCCATATTTGTCTATGAAACGAAATAGCTAGTGTAGATTACACAACAAATTTTATTGTTATTCCAAGTCAGAACACTTACTAGTTTATTCACCTCGAAATATAGATTTGATCCTGTTGTTTTAAAATACACTAGCCTCTAAATCCACCTTAGTATAATAAACATCTTGCACAAAGTATGTATTGTTAATGGAATCATTCTTCTTCTCATCTTGTTTGAACAATAATATTTGCAGGAACAGAGAACTATGACAGTGATAAGGAAGGGGGCTTTGAAGATTTCTTTTGATGATGAAGCGCTGATTTGATCTCTTCACCAGATATTTGGAGTGCTTATAATCTCTTATTCTTTTTATTCCATTGTTGTACCACAGGGCAATTGTTTTAGTGTTTTACTACATTTAGTTCGAACTCCAATTGTAATTTTCACATATGATTAGATGCTGCAATAACCGTAAAGATATGTCAGGTTCTATGTGTTTAATGCATACAAAAGCCATGTTTGTTTCTTCAACTAATACAATTGCTACTGAAATCCATAATTATTAATTTGCTTTATTTTGTTTCTCATCAGTGCAATTTATGAGTTTGAGATCCCTGTCCATGAATGAAATAATTGTGTTATACGAGTGTATCAAAATAAATGCCACGGAACTAATTATAGTTTAATATTAATAAGTATAGTAGCGTGTACATAACATGCACCAGTGGTCTAGTGGTAGAATAGTACCCTGCCACGGTACAGACCCGGGTTCGATTCCCGGCTGGTGCATCAACTTATGTTTATTTTTTTTAGCCATTGAATTTCATTACAGTATTTTACGGCCAATTCGCATTATTGTGGTTTTTCATTTCATTGCCTCGTTGCTCCAATCTATAAAATCCATCACATGAAACTTTCGTGTTTCTGTCATTTATCTTAAGCACTGGATCACACTATAACACTAGATGCATATCATTCATTACACTGATGTGGATAATAAGATTGTAGGAGCCAAGAGAGATGGTGAAAATATCATAAGATCATGGATGGATGTTCAGAATACTCCGGTTTGCCAATTTTAACGAGTAAGATAGTAAATGACTAGAAATAAACCCAAGAATGATGCCACGAGTGTCAGCATTCTTCGGCTTGATTTTGTCTCAAACACCTGCAATGATTCAATTCAACAGATCAGAGACCCTTTGCAACACTTAGTGAAGCTAGGCTAAGGGAGATTTACCGTTTTAAACCGGTCCATGGTTCCTGAGAGAATTCCCCTCGATGAATCCATATCATTGCCCTACGTAGAAACCTTGCAAAATGTTCAGTAACGATGGCTTCTCTGAGAAAAAGAAAAAGAAAAAAGTACCAGAAAAAGTTGGGAAATACCATTCTGTCAAGCATGCGGTTATGAGTATCGACCTCTTCGTTTATATCGCCAGATAGCTGTTCATGAAAAAGAGACAAATCAGAATCTGGCTCAAACCATAGAGAGTCCAACTACATGTAAGAATGTTGAGCCAAGAAATGCGAAACTATGTCAAGGTTTCTATTCTACAACTATGTGCCTTTGCCTCAAATGTACTGCAAGAGTATGCTACCACTACGTTAATGGCTTTCCATCTACAAAACTTTGATCATTTCTAATGTCATGTTTCATGGTTGTTGTGATTTTATGCTCGCCATTCATAAACACTGCACACAAAAGTTTGAACATGACAGAAGAAGCAGTCTTACTCGTTTCAAGAGAATGACTCTGTCTTGCAATCCTTCCAAGGCACGCTCGTTCTCATGTTCATTGATTTCATGAGAGTAAGAAGAAGCAGCTCTGATTCCTCCCTCTTCAATGCCATCAAAGAGCGAACTTCTTCCACCACGAGGCTCCCTGAGAAAAAAAAAATTAGACCTCAAGCAAGGAAACAGTACCATCTTCCACGACAGATACAGAACTCAAAGCAACTAATCTCTAAAGCGAAAAGCTTATGCAAACACCATGACTCACTTAGATGCTATGTGTGTTGTGTACATCGATTCAGCCAATTTCAGATCGAGATTTTGGATATTTAGAAGCGAATTCTAAATTAGATGAACTGGGACTGATCTACATCTACCAGGATACAGAGCAACAGTCCTACTCTATCGACATCTATAATCACTGCTTCTTCAGATCCGCCCGACGAACCCTAATCTACGAATTACAGAACTCATGACAACATATATAATCATCATCAGATCATTACTTCGAAATTCGAATAGAGATTTGTTGGAAAAGAAGTGACGATTAGAGTTGATGGATCTAACCTTCTAGGATTCATCGATCAATCGATTCAATTCTTCGATGTTCTTCAGATGATATCACCTGGATTGGATCTACGGTTTCCGAACGCAAATTAAGGAATAAAACGGTTGAAATGTCGAGCTGTGATTATCCCTTAAGCGAAGAAAATGTTTTCACTCACGTGTACACGCTAAGTAAAACTTCGTGGGGGTAATGAAACTATGGGGTCGAATTATAATTATAAGATTCTTTTTGGAGCAAACAATAAATTCGGTTATTAGCGGAATAGGTCCCGCGTTTTTTCTTCTTTTTCACGAATCGGATTCTCTCCTCTTGTATACAAAAACCCTAGTCGTCGTCGGCGGGCTCTGTTACACCGTCGGGAAAACCCAGATTTTTTCAAACGCCGACGAAATAGGTTTGTGATGGAATCTAAAGGATCAGTTTCATCGACGGAAAACGGCGGCGTAAGTAACTTGGAGAAGTTTCTGTGCGAGCGATTGGTGGACCAGTCGCAGCCGATCTCGGAGCGATTTAGAGCTCTATTCTCTCTTCGCAACTTGAAAGGCCCGGGACCTCGCAACGCTCTAATCCTCGGTTTGTCTCTGCTGCTCTCGATCTTCTTTGCTTGTTTGAATTTCATTTGCAAACAACTGGTAGAAAAATCCTGGCACTTGATGAATATCCTAAATGTGGAAACTTTATTTCTTTTATTTGTGTGTTTTCATGAAGCTTCTGTATAAGGCTTACTTGATTGATGTATCTAAAACTACAAGTTTCCGCATTCCCTTCTAGTTAATGATTGAACAAAACCTTCTCCAGGCTTCGTGTGCTGATACTGCTTGTGTTTTCCTTTTGATTAGTCAAGGTTTGGTTCATCAGGATGTGGTTGACATGTTTTGATTTTTGTGCTACCTGTGTCATTACATGTATCCTTTTTTCCTCCTCCTGCAGCATCCAGAGACTCCTCTAATTTGTTAGCACATGAAGCTGCATTTGCATTGGGTCAGATGCAAGATGCTGAAGCAATTCCTGCTCTAGAGTCGGTTCTGAATGATATGTCTTTGCATCCAATAGTACGGCATGAGTTGAGTACAGTCGATCCTTGTGTTGGATTTAATCTCAGATAATCTCATAATCCTTATTTCCCCTGTATCAGTATACGCTTTTTGATCGTTGCATATCGCTGATGCGCTGTTAATATAACAGGCAGCAGAAGCTCTTGGAGCCATTGGTTTAGCGGGTAATGTTGAAATCTTAAAGAAAAGCTTGACCTTGGATCCAGCCCAGGAGGTTAGGGAAACATGTGAATTAGCTCTCAAAAGGATTGAAGAGTTGAGCAATGCTGATGCCGAGAACCAGTCATCCACGACAGAGAAATCACCTTTCATGTCTGTTGACCCAGCTGCTCCAGCTGCTGCTTTCTCTTCTGTCCACGAACTGAGGTTCTTCTAAACTTGACCAACTCAAAAGCTTCTAGATGAATTACCAGTTTGTAACAGGTTATTGACTAACTGCAGGCAAATTCTTTTGGATGAAACAAAAGGCATGTATGAGAGATATGCTGCACTTTTTGCTCTAAGGAATCATGGTGGAGATGAAGCTGTTTCTGCCATAGTTGATTCTTTGAGTGCTAATAGTGCCCTTCTACGTCACGAGGTTTGTCAAGTTTACTTCATTCGATGACTTTCAGTTTGATAATTGTTTTCCAGTGAGATTTTACTCTTCAAAAATGTTGATGAACCGGAATGAGTCTGTTTTGTTAAGGTCTTGTATCTTGAGTTTTTGCTTTATTGTCTCCAACGTGACACTGTATAAGTGCTGCCTTGTAACTGATGCAAATCTCTTTTAGGTTGCTTATGTCTTGGGGCAATTACAAAACAAAGCTGCTTTAGCTACTCTAAGCAAAATACTGAGAGATGTGAATGAGCACCCAATGGTTAGACACGAGGCTGCAGAAGCACTTGGTTCTATAGCAGGTATATTCCCTTGAATATATCCGTCGCTTGAACTATCACAATTCGGCTGACTTTACTTGCTCTATATTTGCATTGCTCGGCTATTTTCAGATGAGCAGAGCATTGCATTGCTACAGGAATTCTCAGGGGACTCTGAGCCTATTGTTTCACAAAGCTGTGAAGTGGCATTGAGCATGTTGGAATTTGAAAATTCTGGCAAATCGTTCGAGGTAAATACTTTGATCTCAAACTCTTACCCTATTGAATGCATCGGGTGAATCTGTAATATCAAAACCTTTTTGCAGTTCTTTTTCACGCAAGACCCGCTTGTTCACTAAGGATCTTACCATTCTTCTTCGACCATTTACCAACAAAGAGACACAAACTTAAGCAGAAAGCAAACATTTTCTAGAGAGAGCAGAAACTGCCACATTATTAACATCTCATTATGTACTATCATTATAATTCTCTTCATTGAGTTTAACGTTAAGATACATTGTCTTGATGTGTATGGAAACTTTCCATTGTTAAAGAAATGGAACGAGTATTTGCATAAGCATATTGATCTGGGCATCTGGTATTGTAAACAGTAAACCAAATCCAAGTAAAGTTTCGTTTTGCAACATTGATTAAAGTTTGAAATATTTTTTTATTTTTCTTCTACTAGGTTCGGAGTAAAGATTATGAATCCAATGTAACAAAAAATTCTTGGGTTAATTAAAGCGTTGCTTGGCAACATTGGTATTAGTATATGTCGGTACACCTTTAACCGGCACTTTCCGGTTTACCCGGTCCTCCATAACACGACAAACGGCAACATTTTCCAATGTTCGGCGTTCGGCGGTAGAAGTCAAGATAAAAACACTACAATATGTTTTGTAAGGGAAAAAAATACTCCAATTAACATAAAATTAGATTACTGATCGGCCGTCTACCTTATTAATTAGTCGTCTAACAGTTAATTAAATAGCATTAAGTCAACTAATCATTCAACCAATTAACAAAATCAATTTTAGCATAACCAGAATAATTTTGGCAGACAGCCGATTAATTGATCAGGTGCTTGAGTCTTAGAACATACTGACAAAAGACCAGAGACCGGCTCACTATTGGTATTGGCTAAATCCTAGACTATTTTTCTTCTTCTTTTTGGTACAAAGTTATTAAAAGAAAATCTTTTGAATTCATCCATAAGAAATCGAATTAGAAGAAGAAGTTGGACTAAATGTT
Source organism: Eutrema yunnanense (assembly GCA_002933935.1). NCBI lineage: Eukaryota > Viridiplantae > Streptophyta > Magnoliopsida > Brassicales > Brassicaceae > Eutrema > Eutrema yunnanense. The sequence goes on along the minus strand of PKML01009694.1, from coordinate 1,010,776 downwards.
AATAGAAAACAAAATTAGTATAGTGTAATTAATGTTGTAGTACCCATTATTGATTTGTCTCCGTATAACCTGCACAATGACCTTGCATTGTTAACCATTCACACCCTTTGGATCACTCAAAAGTTTCTGACGTTTTTTTTGAAACAAGGGTAGAAGTTTTTGACGTTTAAATGAACATTTTTCGCCGAGTCAAAAGAAATTAAATCTCACTTGGGCAACTAATTAGTTACTGCTTGAAAAGTTGAAATCATTTTTTTAGTAATATACTCTATAGATCACACATTTGAAACTTAGCTTAAAAACAAAATAAAGTCAAACTGAATATAGAAAACATTTATCATGATTATTCTATAATTCTCTGTTATAAATACTCTTAATGATTTTGTGTTGATCATAAAACACTAAACAATCGTTGATTTCGTAAACTACCAAAAGCCCAATTAGCCGGACTTAAATTTGTTTTATGAATACGAAGATTTGCTTCAATAAACACGAGAAGTAGAGATGTTATAAATTCGAATTACGTCATAAAACTATAATATAATATTCCAATTACAATTGTTTCATCATGAATATATACTATTTATGGACTAAAAGACAAAGTAGGATTCAAGTTCTAGTGATGATAAGAAAAAATAATCTAAAGCGAAAAAGGTGACGCAAGTGGTAGACAAACGAAAGAAAACTAATTGATAATATTATCATACAATGTATTGCAATGCTACATATATAAAATTGATAAATCAAATATACCAACACAATTCATCATATCATAAACCCTTAATATACAACCAAACAAAAGACACCAACACTTCTCCACCATCGTATCTTGTTTTTGTTTGTTCTACTTCTCTATATTTTCAACTTACACCTTTTCCTAGTTTGCTCGTGCGCATTTTCGACGACATTTTCAATATTATTCCTAAAGATACAATAATTGCATACATATAGTCATATAGAGCACAAAACGAAGACAATTTCTTTGCTTTTATAAAAAGGAAATTTTGTTTGTAACTAGCTAGAAAGAAAAACTTTGTTCCGATGGCATCTTCGTGCACCAGAACGAGTTCGCCTTGCGCCGCATGCAAGTTTCTAAGGAGAAAATGCGTGTCGGATTGCGTATTCGCACCGTACTTCTCCAGGGAAGAAAGTCCGGTGAGATTCGCCGCCATGCACAAGGTGTTCGGGGCAAGTAACGTTTCCAAGATCTTACTCCACGTTCCCGTCAAAGAACGGTACGAGGTCGTCTTCACCATGGCCTACGAAGCTGAGGCTCGTCTCCATGACCCTGTCTATGGTTGTGTCTCTCATGTTTTCGCACTTCAACAACAGGTAAAATGGATTAATATCTTGTCTTTTTTATGCATAACAACAATGAATACTCATGTAAAAAAAGCATGATATTATTATTTAGTATGCAAAAAAAAAAACTTTTAACAAAAAAAAAATGAAAAAAATGCAGCAATGAATATTGGGAGAATTGCAAATTTAGAGCAAAAAAATCAGAACTATTGTCCCCTTAGTACTTATTTGAGATATGCCACTTTTAGACTAAAATATCTTTTATTTAATATAAAGAAAATCGAAATAAATATATATACTTGCTTTAAAAATTCTGAAAATTCATACTAAGTAAGTAATATATATTATGTAATTTATCTTATGAATTTGTTTTTTTTTAAATGATTTTTTTTTCATGTTCTACTAATTGTAGAATTTGGTTTCTAGTATTTGCTATTAAATCTACCAATAGTAGAATAGGTATTCTACTATTTGTATAGCATTCTACTATCCCTATAGAATCCGTTATCTACAATGTTGTATGTATTCTACTAATTATAGAATTCGCATTCTATCATGTTCTCTATATTCTACTTTTAGTAGAATAGAAGTTCTACCATTTTCTCTATATTCTATTTTGTTGTAGAATTGATGTTCTACTATTTTGTCTTCATTCTACTGAATGTAGAATACGTATTCTATGAAGCGGTTAACAAAATCTGAGAGAAAATCTAGGAACAACTGAAAATCTTCAAAAAATATTTTTTTTCCATTTTTAAATCGGTTTGAAAACGTTTTTTAGGAAAAAAATATTTCATTTGTCGTTGAAAATAAATATCAATGCTTTTTATTTTAATTTTTATATTGTGTAATTAAATTATTGATTAAATTAAGGGATAAAACTGGATTAACATTAATATAAATACTAAGGGGACAATAATCTACCAATAAGTACTAAGGGGACAATAGTTCTGATTTTTTGCTCTAAATTTGCAATTTGAAAATGGTAGAACTTCTATTCTACAAAAAGTAGAATATAGAGAAAATGGTAAAATGGGATAATTGTAAATTTAGAGCAAAAAATGGAAACTATTGTCCCCTTAGTACTTATTTGAGTTTTGCCACTTTTAGACTAAAATACCCTTTATTAAATTAAAAAAATGTCAAATAAATATTTATACTTACTTTAAAAATTACGAAAATTCATATAAGGGTAAGTAATATATATTGTGTAATTTATCTTAGGAAAAACGAATTTTTTTAAAAAATATTTGTTTTCATGTTCTTCTAATTGTAGAATTTGGTTTCTAGTATTTGCTCTAAAATCTACCAAGTATAGAATATATATTCTACTATTTGTTTTGCATTCTACTGTCCCTATAGAATCCGTTATCTACAATGTTGTATTTATTCTACCAATTGTAGAATTCGCATTATACCATTTTCTCTATATTCTACTTTTTGTAGAATAGAAGTTCTACCATTTTCTCTATATTCTAATTTGTTGTAGAATAGAAGTTCTACAATTTTGTCTTAATTCTATTGAATGTAAAATACATATTCTACTAAGCGGTTAACAAAATTTGAGAGAAAATCTAGGACAACACAACTGAAAATCTTGAGAAAATATTTTTTTTTTCCTTTTTTACCACTAGACCAAACGCCCTTATTGATATGTTGAGCCTTTTATATACTAAGTTCTCAAAAATATTCAAAGTTTGTAATGAATCATTCTTCGTTTCAAAAGAAGCATATATGATGAGCTCCTTTCAAATATTTTATACCATTGGTAGCATCCTTGTACCAATGTTGATGGACACCTAACCTTTTACAGCTTCTAGAATACTTGTTGTTTGTGTTTTGGCATTGGTAGTCGTATAGAACGTTTGTAAATGAGCATTCTAAATCCTTAAAAGGATGCGTTGCTTTATATGATTGGTGAAGACAGCTACTTTCCATGTCTCACATAGTCAAAAATGGCATACTATGTTGTAGTGCCAAACATAGTATTTTAAGCTACGCATTTCAACAAACATGTTATCTGCAGCTAAAGAAGCACCCGACAATGGCTAAATCCGTTCCGGGAATCCAAATTGATTCACATTATGCTAAACAGCACACACACACAAAAAAAAAACCATAAAATTCCACAAAAGTAAAACACTTTTACATTTCCGTTTTTAAGAACTTAAGCAATGGAAACCTTAGCACCAACTTCTTCAAGCTGCTTCTTCGCTTCTTCAGCTTCATCCTTCGTCACGCCTTCCTTGAACTTTTTTGGCAATCCTTCAATGAGCTCCTTCGCTTCCTTCAACGCCAAGCTTGTCAAAGCCCTTACCGCTTTAATCACTGCAATACGATTACTGTTGGGCACTTCGTTGATAACCACATCGAGAGATTTTTATTTTTTTACCTCGACATTGTAATACTTTAAAGGTCCATTTGATTTGCTGGAAGCTCTCATCAATTGGGTTCACTGGGTGTTTGAAGTCAACGTGAGGTCCTTCAGTTGAACAAAGCATGAATCCGATAGTTCACAGAACCCTTGAATATATCACGTTGGAAACAATGTCTTCAATGTGAAGCCACATGCTTTCAGCCACATGCTTTCAGCCTGAGTACACACAACTCCACCAGGACGAAGAGCTCTAGCCGCAGATTGGAAGAAAGGTTTCTCAAACAGCTCCTTGATAAACACACACACACATAAACATGAGTAAACACAATACACACAGAAAGTATACTGTGTGTGAAACACAGAAACACAATACACACACAAACATAAACATGAGTAAACACATAACACAATTGAAGAAAGAGTGCTTGTAATTCCTAAATCGGCAGATACACACAGAACACAATTGAAGAAAGAGTGCTTGTAATTCCTAAATTTTTAGAGATACACACAGAACATAATCGACACTAAACACATGAAAACACTTAGAATTACACGAAACCAAAGAATATGAAATAGGCAGAGCAAGAGTTAAACCCAAATTATGAAATCCCTAAATCGATTTATCCTCCCATTCTAAAACCCTAGGAGCATAATTAATCACATAGGAGGCGGAGGAGGCGAGGCAGACAGGCGGAAGAAGAAGAGGAAATTTCACATACTGGAGGAGGCGGAGAGGCGACGGTAACTCTGATATCGGAGAGGCGACGGTAAATCCAATTCTCCCTTTCTTTTTTTTCAAGTCGCGTAAAGATATATATGATTTTGGGTTTTGGTAATCCAGTTTTTTCTTCTTTTTTTTTAAATCAAAGTAATTTTTTTGTTTTTAACTATTATTATTTAAGGGATAAAACTGGATTACTATTAATATAAATACTAAAGGGACAATAATCTGTAATTAAATACCAAATGGACAATAGTTTTCAAAATATGCTCTAAATTTACAATTCTCCCTTTTATCAAACTACTTTAAAAAAAAAAAAAAAGATATTTTTTTGATAAATACTGTAAAAATTGATGTGCGTGTACCTTTTTCTGTTAAATAGGTGGCGTTTTTGCAAGCACAACTGATGCAACTAAAGACAAACCTCGCCCACCAAACCATCACCACAGTCGCTGGAGATATGAGAAACAGATCGGACATGACGTGGCAACAAACAAGTGGGTACACGACAACGTACAAACATAAACCGGTCTCGCCACATTGCTCTATCGAATCATTGGAACACAACAACATGAGTAGTGAAGTAACGACCAACGTGCAAAAGATTCAAACTGGCATGTTTGGGTTTCGCCAGGACTGTTATCCAAACAAGAAGAGATCGGTGAGTTACTGTAATAACGATCTCACTGAGCTTCAAGCTTTGGCTCTTAGGATGATGCGAAACTACTGATGTAGTAATTAATAAGATAGTGAATATCACTACAAGAAAACACAATCATTTCCGACGACCTTCAATCCATCAGAAAATTATATATTTGTTCTTGTTCTTATTATTTTTTTCAACTGTTGATCGTTTTTTTCTCAAAAATAATATCGATCGATGTTTACGACTATTATTTATCGAAGAAACTTTTTTTCCAAAATATAAAAAGTAGCATCAAATATTATGAAACTAAGTAGTATTAAAAAAATGTTTCATTATAAACGACTACAAGTCTACATTACACCAATAAAACTATTGTTAATTTACTCATTAGTGTAAGAGAATTTGAGAAATAAAATAAAATAATATTTACATATCGCAACTTCATTCTCCAAAAATAGTTTGTCACTTCATTATGTAATGAGTAAAACTATTGTTAATTTAATTATGTAAAACTATTGTTAATTTAATAGTTAATTTATTATGTAAAACTATTGTTAATTTAATAGTTTACAAACATATAAAAATTTAATCATAATAGGACCACACATTATAACTTTAATTAAGAAGTGTCTTAATTAATTACAATGGTATTGGTATTTTAGACAAAATGTTTCCTAAATAGGATGCAACTTAACTACTTTATTCTTTGTCACTTCCGATTGCTTTAATTATCTTTAAATCACTCGTTGGTTTTGCTTTTGGTAACTCTGATTAGTACTCTCATCTAATCCAATTTGAAGGTTCTCACCAAGAAGCTTCTCTAGGTGATCACACCCCTACACTATACACCTCGCTATAAAATACTATATTTTGTTTTGACGAAAAATATGACAATAGTACAAAAATACTTACCTTAGTATTTTTTATTTTATTTTAAAAACTTATTTATTTAAACTCATAGCTAATGTTAAACCGGTCAGTCTTGAAAAGAAAAAAAAAGAAGTACGAAACAAAAAGAGTAGCGTAACGGCTGGACTCATACGTGGGCCTTTGACTTTGACCGTGAAAAAGCTCACACGTGCGACCAAACTCCAAATTCACGACCAAACTTGTAATTGTGGATGGCAACCAAAAAAAAAAAAAAAAACTTTATGAAAAATCGGTGACTTGTAGAGATGCAAAATTTTTTGAAAATAATTGAATTATTGAAAACTCTACTCTCAAAATAACCCCTCACGTTGCTGGGCCTCGAAAAGATAAATCCAATTGCAGAGATTATATGCTGACAGTTTAATGGGCTTAATGTTTTTCTACGCTTATCGTAAATGCTACACTATTTGATTTTGACGTATGGACTGACTACTCTCAGTGAGACCATGTCTTCTTTTTTAAAAAAATCGATTATGTTCGGTTTTTCGTGATTACTGACTACATATTGTATATGCGTATATGAGATGAATTTTTCTGTTTTACCGATAAAACACTGCCAAAATATAATTTGAAATAGTTGATACAAATTAACAAAAAGTTGAGGCGAAATAACCAATTCGAGTTGTACTTTAGATTCATTTCAAACTAGTTGCTAAGTGGATTGTATGCCCATATATACTACTTTTTCATAGCAAAATATTTTATTCTATAGTAGGTCCGGGTTTAATGAATGTGATTATATATGGATTAACCCTAAATCCATATCTAGATATTAGCTACTACCTACTAGCTTACTAGTTAGTACAAAAGAAAAAGTGTGGTTTCATATATATATTCAGTGATTTTTCTAGCTAGCGTTTAGATAGAGTTGGACATAGATATTATCGATCTCTTATAAAATGTAATTACATTTTATTATGTTTGGAATCAATTAGTTAATTCTAGGATTGCATTTATATTTATGTAAACGATATATGAATAGACAAAACTTAAAATTGAAAAAAAAAACTATCCCAACAACCAAACAAAAACAATTAATTTAAGTAAAACAATTATTGTTAGGACCAAAATATTTTTATAGAACTTATTTTCAAAACAAAAGCTATATTAGATGACAACTGTTAATTATTATATATTATTGATAAACAAATGATAATCAAATGGAAGTCCCAATAATTGTTATGAAGAAAAAAAAAAACTAAATCCACTGATGTGCTAAATCTACAAACTCGAGGATAATGATGCGAAAATATCATCTAAGAACATCAATGAAAGTATGTATTGGAAAAACAACAACAACAACAAAACATATCAATTAGTCTGATAAGAATTTTTTTTATAAAAGTACCTATATCTAATCTATCATGAGCATATATAATCATACCAAGTATAAATATGTATATACGAGATTATCTGCCAAATTTGGAGGGTATCCAACTAAGATGTTTAAATATATATATGATTTGATCATTTCAAGAGGAATTAGAAATAGAACACATTTCATTAGTAGTAAAAAAAACTCCTGAATTGGCTGACCTAAAGAAGAGCTTCTGGTGCTTAGACTTTTCTATAAGCTCAAGAGAGTTTTCTAACATGTGAATATAAATAAATGAGATATTTGCATAAATTGTCACTTTATCAAAACATATTTTGTGTTTAAACATTTTTTAAAATCTGTAAAAGTAAGTAATTTTTTTTTTGTTGAAATCCATGTTTGTTATTGGTATATATACTGCACACCGTTGATTCATAAAGTATTGTACTATTGTATATGGATACAACTGGAAAATCAACGAATGTACAGTACATAAAATATTACTTATTTTTACACTTTTTAGAATGTGTTAGAATTGTAAATAAACTTTTAAAAAGTGACCATATATACAAAAACCACTAAATAAATTCAAGATCGTTTACCTAAAAATGATCCAAACACCGGTTTCTCCAATGAGGGAAACACAAGGTTGGGTGTACTAGACTGTACGTACTAGCAAAATCTAAAGAATCAAGACAGACAAAGTTTTATTAGCTAGGGATTTGTGTCGTTTTAAGTTAAGATCGTGACAGAACCGAGACGATATCGAGAATAATAACATGATTTCTGCGGAAATATAAACGCAAAACTCGAAATATACTCTATAAACATCTTGAGGATATGCATGTATTTGATCTTTATATATTTCTAGGGCATATTTTATTTATTTATGAGTACAGAGCCGGTTCTTTGAGCTAGGCAACATCGCCAATCGAGACTAAAACCATCAAAAAGTCTTGACACATATATAAGCTATATATATATATTTTCTATATAGATGATATTGATAAGGTTCAACCCATGGCTTGATAGAACCATCAAGAGAAGGATATGTAGCCGAAATTTGCTGACTGAAACTCTTTGAGATGATCTTGATTGAAAGTGTTTAAGTGTTGTCCCAAGTCAGAGTAGATGGAGAATTCCCCGATGCCTGAGGAGATTTCGGTGGGGTAACTATTGGCCGTGGCATCCCCGTGGTGAACCATCCCGGTTCTTTCGGTTTGGTAAACCAAATGGGTCTGATCATGGTGATGATAAATATTTTGATGTTCTTGAAGATGATCATGATGATAAGAAGGAGTCTTAGTAGTGTCTCCATAATAACTATTAGGGTTTTCTGATGATGGCGAATCAGCAAACATCATGCTTTGTGCAGCTTGTTGCTTTAGAATCTCAAGTTGTGCTTGTAGATTCACAACCTATAACCCAACAAAAATAAACAATTACAAAAAAAAAATAGTCTGCTAAATATTCTTATATATATAGTGATTATATATATATATATATATGTTTATGTAGACAGGGAGTATAAAGATTAGGGTTTTGAAAGGAAGTACCTGTTGTTGGAGAGCAAAGATATGAGAGACGCAACCATAGATGGGATCTTGAAGCCTAGCTTGAGCTTCATAAGAGATTGTAATGGCGGCTTCACAGCGATCACTAGTGGGAAGATGAGAGAGCAATTTGGAAGCATTGCTAGCTCCAAAGACCTTGTGAATGGCTGCAAAGTGTGAAGCTCCTTGTTCATGACAAAAGTATGGAGCAAACACACACCCCTTTGCACATTTCCTCCTAAGGAACTTACAAGCTCCACAAGGAGAGCCAGAGCCAGAGCTAGAGCTAGAGCTACTCATGGTGATGATGTTGTTGATGACGATTCTTGATATTATAACGTTGAATTTATTTTTGGATTAACTGTGTATTTGTTGCTATAGTTATTAGGTTTTTGATTTAACCTTGAGTATAGCTATAAGGAGATAGATTTTATAAACAAGGCAAAGGTGAAGATGAAGGTGGGTTACATATAATATTCCATTTGTCTAATTACATTTTGTCTGCTTAATGGCCTACACTTCTCACATTTATTTGTATTCATTCATTTTGCATTAGTACAGTTTTGTTTTCTAGTTAATGAAATTGACAACCCTTTTGGATTTTTGTATGCATAAAATATGAGAGATTCATTATTTTTAAAATTAAGAGATCAAAAACAGGCTTTATTTATTTTTAAGTACCAACAATATATTGCACAATATATAATCGACGTGCATATTTGTACTGTCAGGACATTTGCATTGGAGCAAATAAAAATAAACAAAAAAACCAAATTAAAGAGAGAGGGTTGAGGATGAGACACCAAAAAAAAAAATTATTGAGACACTCAAATCACATGTGTCAATTTGTTATTGGTCTAGTTTTTTTTAAAAAAATAATTACTTAATTAAAAAAAAGTTAATATTTTGTTGGGTGAGACACCCTCAACAATGCATGCTCTGAGGTTCTCAAGTGAATATCTCAACTTTAACAAAAAAAAAAATATATATATATATATTATATCAAGTGAGTATCTCAATTTTAACTTAATATAATAATAATATTATTATTATTATTATTATTATTATTCTCTGAGATACCAAATACCCATCCAAAAGTATTTCAAATGGAATACTTTGGAATACTTTTGGGTGGATATCTCAAGTATTTGAAATACTTACACAATATTATTTTTCTTTTTTATTTGTTAAAATTGATATACCCACTTGAGAACCTCCCAATGCATGGAATTGCTCTAAACCGATTTGATTAGAACGAACGAAATACACAATAGACCATCTTAGTTTTTTATTTATTTTGGGCTTCATACACTTAATTAGACCTTCTGTTAAATGATATCTTTTTTTAATTTAGATCCTTTTGTTAAATGATATACAACATTTGAGAAAATAATTTTACGTGTTGAAAATATTAGTCAATTATATTGTGCGAGTGTCTGAGTGATATGTCCGCTGCTGGTCGATCTAAAGATGATGTCCTCTGAGTAAAAGAAGAAAACAAAAGAAAATGGTTAGTAATGAAAACTTGCAACGTAAATAATCGATATAACGTGCCGCTCAAAAATATATCGCTATAATGTAAATTTATGATAGTTAGGTACGATATATTTTGAATTTTTTATACAAAATTATGTTGTCTCATATTATGCAAACACATTAGTTATATATATATATCAATACGAGTGTTTAACGCATGTGTATAAACATGATCTAGCATAGTTCTTGGTAGTTAATGGAAACCCCAGAAAAATTTAAGGGATCGTATCTAGATCGATAAGACTGAGGAATAACCATTATATATATATATATTATATGGAAAGAATGTGGGTGGATTGGAGCAGGTACACAATTAGAGTATGTATATATAGTCCAACGAATACACGTATATACAATAATATATTCTTCACCAATGGATTCCTTACTGATACTTGAGAAAAGTTTGTTTTCCCAACATTACAATAAGCCTCTTAGATAGATGGAGCATGGAGAAAATGTTATGCAATTCGGACGTTAGACACTTACTATTCTAGACAGTAAAAAAAACATTTTTGATCATGCTTAAAATTACAGTAAAAATTACAAAATTATGTTGTCTCATATTTTCTTGTTGATATATATATATCATATTTTGTGTTGCCAACATAAGAAATGATAGATCAACAAGAAATTCGAAATGCATACATTTAAGTATTTTGAATTTCATAATATGTATGTATATTAATAAGGACTTTATTTTGTATCTTTATATTATTATTTAAGGAGTCATTTAGAAAAAATAAACTTTATTTTATAATTTATTACATATTATGCCATTACAAATAAGAAAAAAAAATTGAAATAACAAATGATATAACAGTTATTTAAAATTATTGAAGAGAATATAGAAAGTATTTATTTTAGTATTTACTATTTAGTTTTTTAATTATTACGATATTAAAAATATATAATAGTTTCAAATAATAATCAATTCATATATATTCAAAGAAAAAAAAATTATTTGAGATCTTGCAATATTGTTCACTATAATTTATTATATTTTATTTGAATATATATCAAAAAAAAATTTGAAAATATATTTTACTACTTTTATAAGGAGTTAGACACGAGAAATTTTGTTTTTTTAAGAGTTTTTGCCTTTGTGGACTGATCACAAAACCCAAAGTCATTAAGCGCTGCATATTAGAGTTAGCGTTTTCAATATTGTAGTTATTTACGGGTTACCGAATAATATTTTAGTCAACTGCAAAATAGGTTAAGTAAGCGGGTTAGCCCACCACGAGACGGATTAGGACTCTAATTTTTAAATGCCCACAAAAGCGAATCTCGGAAGTCAAAATATTAGTTTTTAGTTTTAAAGATAGATATATACTCAATTTACTAAATATTATGATTTTTTTTTGGAAATTAATTATAATATGTTATATTTTTATTTGAGTATTCGTTATTTTTATAAAGAGATAAACACGAGAAAATTAAATTTTTAATAGTTTTGAGGATCGATCACAAAACTCGCAGTCATTAAACGGTGCATATTAGAGTTGATGTTTTCAATATTATAGTTTTTTTGCGGATTACACCGAATAATATTTTAGTTTTCTTCAAAACGGGTTAAATAGATAAGTTAGTCCGGTTTGAAAAATTTATCTATAATCATTAGTTAGATATATTATAAATTTAGAAAAAAATCAAAATAATTTTTTAAAAATAATTAAAAAATATATCTCATGCTATTGCGTGGATTAAATCATAATTTAAATAAAATAGAAAATAAAATATGACAACAATAGGGACAATGGACACAACGTATGGTATATGATATATTTGAACAGGAGGGGCAGGGTTGTCGAGCATTAATATTGAGAATTATAATCTAAAAACCATACAATAATAATTCAAATTATATTAAAAAATGATTTGTGATTAAGTATATATTTAAATAAATTTATTTCTGTCATACATAGAGACCAGACCACCAACATGTAGACCTTTCGGAAGTCGCAAAATAATCAGTCCTCACACCCAAAAGTTAATCCTATTTTCCCTACTCTTAAGTTACTAAATATTAGTAATAATAATATACGAGAAATCAAATGAACTAACTGTGGTCATCATCAAACCGCTGAAAACTCGTCATCTTTTTCAGAAGCACCGTCATTTTGTAAATTAAAAAGTTAGTTCACACGGTTCTCAATTTTTGATTCGTCTATGGTACGAGTTACATATCATTATTTTATATATGATACGAACATTAATATGGGTTAATCACAATAAATTAAATGTTTTATCGCGTTTTGGCACATAAAATATTCACCGCCATTCACAACGGAATTAGCTAGCCAAAAACCTGTTTTTAAGGATATCACATTTGAGGTCTTAACCATTCCATAGTGATAAGTTCTTCGCAATATTCTGCAAGTTTTTAATGATAATTTAAATTCCTACATATGGATTTTTTTTTATAAAAAAAAAGATAAATCAGAAAATTGTAGAAATTATGTAAAGATGAGTTTAATTAAACTAATTACACGCTAAATTTCAGTAGGAGCCAAAGAAATATGTAAAATATATATACACATGTAGTGGCTAGTGAGGCCTCTTGGTGTAACGAAAGGACTTAATTTTGTTTTTTCCTTCGATGCTTACGTACGTAACTTAGTTTAAATATTATATATGTAAAACTAAGGAAATAATTAGACAGAAAAAAAACCTGATTAAGTCATCTTCCATTTTATTTAAGACACCAAATGGGCTTTTGTCAGCATTATATGTTTAAGCAGACAACTTTTCATGTTCTCGCGCAAGAATTCCTTTCGCCTTCTTTACTCTATTTTTTTTTTTGACCAAAACCCCGCAATTTTCTCTATGATTTTTAATTATTATCATATTCTGATTAAGTTAATGATCATCTGAAAACAAAATTCATAGTAAACTTTTTACTGAATATATATATAGATACCAACTTGAACTTGATCGAGTACGTACTAATCCTTGGCGATTAATTAGTGTCATAAGCGGATCCATATTCGAGTCATTCTCTGATTAAAATGTTTTAGAGAATTACTAAAGGGAAAAACTAAAATATCCTTGTATATCCTTGCTAGACACTAGTTGAACGGTCGATGAAAATCTAATTAACAGATAGCGATATTAGACTAATCAAACGGTGACTATGACTAAGCGTGTCGATTTGACCTTCTGAACCAATTAACTGATTTGTTAAAACTCAGTTTTATAATATTGGTCACATTAGCTTGGGACCTCCAAAAATGTCAAGACTGGCCATATACTTCTGTGTACGCTGCAAATAACTCTTCCATTAATAACAACCACCGAACTTAATTGCATAGACTATCAGGTGGTAGCAGTAATATATTGAATATGTAAATGCCGGTGAATTAAATATAATGTATTTGATATTTGGAAGAAAACTAGGTGCTCCATACGTAGTTACGTTGTATATATATGATGGTTAAAGTGCCCAAATTTGAGGAAATTTAATATTTTACCTCTTAATAGTTAAACAATGTAATGTTAAAAAACGAGAGGTTATATATGTGTTATGAATTAGGGCAAAACACAATTAGAAGAAAGTCAAAAAACAAGAGAAAAAAATCGCAATTGAATCCGTTTAGGGTATTTTTATTAATTGTGTGAATGAATAATTACAATCTTAAAACCTTGTATTTAGTTATAAGCTCCAAAACTCTATTTTTAATCTCACTTAATAAAGAATTTTTTTTTCCTAATCTCAATAAGAACCGTCTTCCACTCGCTCAAGTATGACCCATATCATACTTATTATTATTTGTCACTTAAGAACAACAATATATGTATAATAATTCTTCCCATAATAAATCGTGATGTGTTCTTTGTCAAAATTAGGGTTTTTTATTTTATTGTCAGTTGTCCAGTTCGTTATAGCATATATCCAAATGAAAAGCTGAACAAACTTATTTTCGATCTAAAATATACAAATGTATTTTCGCATAATTCGCCGTTGGGATTGCTTCCATGATGTTGGAATAGAATCTTATAAAACTCTGAATACAAACGATGTGTTGGAGTCTAGTTGTATTTGTTCTGCTTTGCGTTTCATTTGATTGTTTCACGAGTCAATGTTCAGTTAGAGTCAAGTGGCTTAAGTTGGGTTAGTGGTTGTAGTTGTTTCCTATTTTCTCGTTTGAGTCAGTTTTTTTTGTAAGCCATTATAAAAGGCACTTGGAGTTCAATAATAAGATCAAGGGATTCTGGTGCAAATCTGTTTTTTACACATTTGGTATCAGAGCAAACAAAGCAAAATTTAATCCCAGCGAGAGAGAGAGAAGAAAGATGAGCGACGATAAAACACTCACGAAGATTCCTCATTTCAATGGCCACTATGATCATTGGAGCGAGTTGATGGAGAATCTTTTGCGAGCCAAGGGTTTATGGAGTCTGGTAGCCGACGGCTGCACCGGGATAGCAGCAGGGGCCGAAGCGACCGCTGTGCAACAAAGAGATCAGGAGGATCTCAGGATGAAGGATCACCAGGTGAAGCATTTTCTGTTTCAAGCGATCGATCGCACGGTGTTTGAGCAGATTTTGGATAGGAGAACGTCCAAGGTCATCAGGGATTCGATGAAAAGAAAATTTGGGGACAATGAGAGAGTAAAGCGATCTCTCCTCAACACATTGAGAAGATACTTTGAGGTTTTATCAATGAAGATGGATGAAACAATCGATGATTACTTTGGGAGAGTAATGGTGGTTTCCAACAAGATGAGAAGCAACGGAGAAGAGATGTCGGATTCGAAGATTGTGGAGAAGATTCTTCGAACCTTGACTGACAAATTCATTTATGTGGTGGTGTCAATAGAGGAGTCTAAAGACACGGGAAACATGTCCATTGATGAACTGCAGAGTTCTTTGTCTGTTCATGAACGGAAATTCACGAAGACACCTCTTGAAGAAGAAATGCAGGCTCTCAATGTTAATGTCCGAGGTAGGGGCAGAGGATCCTTTAGAGGACGAGGCAGAGGAAGAGGTCGTGTTTTCAACAAAGCAATGGTTGAGTGTTACAAGTGCCACAACTTTGGACATTTTCAATACGAATGCCCAAAGTGGAACAATGAGGCACATTATGCAGAGATAGATGAGAAAGAAGAAGTCTTGTTAATGGCAGGGCCGGCTTAGGAGGGAGGGCAAAGGGGCATGGGCCCCGGGGCCCACAGCTTTTGGATCAAAAATAACAAGAAAAAGGGCCTAAAAAAAAAAAAAATTTGTCCAGGGGCCCAAAATTTTTTTTTAATTGCCCACAGACCCCCAAAAAAATTTTTATTGCCCAGAGGCCCCAAAAAGTATTGAGCCGACCCTGGTTAATGGCTTATGTGGAACTTCATGGAGCACAACGAAGTGATGCTTGGTTCGTAGATTCTGGGTGCTCGAATCACATGTGTGGAGATAAAGGCATATTCTCGGAGTTGGACACAAATTTCACTCACCACGTGAAGCTTGGAAACAATCATAAGTTGAATGTCGTTGGAAAAGATGTGGTAAAATTTGTGCTTAAGGGAGTAAACTATGCTGTAAGTGATGTGTACTATGTTCCTGAGTTAAGGAACAATCTGCTGAGTGTTGGACAGCTACAAGAGAAAGGGCTGGATGTGTTATTCAAGGGAGGAGAGCAGAAGACGTGTAGCATTCACTACAAGAAAACTGCCATTTTACAACTAAGAGAATCGTCGTAAATCGGTCGTAAATTCAGGTTTACGACAGATTAGCGACGATTAACGTTTCGTCGTAATATGATCGTCGTAAATTGGAATTCGTCGTAAATCGGTCGTAATATTAAGGAGGACTAAAAATCGTCGTAAAATCGATGTAAATATTTACATCGATTTTACGACGAATACATTACATCGATATCACGATGAAACATTACATCGATTTTACATCGAATTATACAATTTTTTTTCGATAATTCGTCGTAATGTGATGAAAAATTACATCGATTTTACATCGAATTATACAATTTCTATTTTGATAATCCGTCGTAAATTCGTCGTAAACGATAGATGTAAATGCGTTGGTAAATCGATGTAAATTATTCGATGTAAATTCGTCGTAAATTGTTGAACGATGTAAAATCGATGTAAACCTATTGCTTTAAAATCGATGTAAA
>PKML01009694.1:927979-988275 GCA_002933935.1 Eutrema yunnanense | reverse complement strand
GGCATTTCATGAACACCAAGTGTTTGATGAAATGCCAAGACCAAACTAGACAAGAGATTTATGTTCCTAACCTAAGACATTAGTTGTTTAGGGCATTTCTTTGGTTGATCTTGTTATAATTCTTAATGCTTGCTAATTGATAATCCACAAATGATGATTTGCTAATGGGTTTGATAATTAGCATAGAGATTAGTTGCTTGAAAGAGAACTAATCTAGATTAGAGATCTATTGCCTAGGGATTAGCTTCATGAGTAATTGAACACCACTAATTGAGCTTGGATCACCCTATATCAATAACCTCGTCTCTTGTTCCGCTTTTATTATTTGAATCACTTCTTACTTAGTTATTGTAGTTGCTTAATTTGGATACTTAACACCAAAAATCACACTTGTTTAGTTTAAATTACATAGATTCCTTGCATCCTTAGTGATTAAGCCTATTCCCAATTATGGATTGATAACCTCTTATACTACATCGATAAGAGGGTATTGATACCTTAAGAGACTAAAAAGTCTTGTATCAATAGGTCACCCACCGTGGCTGTGAAAGACAAAACTCCAGAGGAAGCATGGAGTGACAAGAAACCATCAGTAGAGCATTTCAAAATATTTGGATGTGTGGGACACGTTCACATTTCAGATGTTAAGAGAACCAAACTTGATGACAAAAGTGTGAAATGCGTCTTACTAGGCTACAGCAGTGAATCCAAAGCTTTCAAGATGTACGATCCAATGGAGAAGAGAATTCACATCAGCCGAGATGTGATATTTGAAGAAGAGAAGAAGTGGACTTGGAAGAAAGATCATTCAGCTGAACAAGATATTGAGCTTGAGTGGGAAAATAAACAGAATCGGGAGATGAATGAAGAATGCGACGAGAATGATGCAGAAGCTGAAGATACAGAATATGAAAATGTTGAAGTTGAAGCTCAAAACCAAATAGCCCAGCCCCTGTCCCAAGTTGGAGAAACCAGAGTTCGAAGACCACCAATATGGGCCGCTGATTATACACCAGGAGAGGAACTATCAGATGCAGAGGAAGAAATCAACATGGCAAAGGTTGACGCTTTAAATGTTGATTATCTT
The DNA here is from genome assembly GCA_002933935.1 of Eutrema yunnanense. Classification (NCBI taxonomy): domain Eukaryota; kingdom Viridiplantae; phylum Streptophyta; class Magnoliopsida; order Brassicales; family Brassicaceae; genus Eutrema; species Eutrema yunnanense. Next base: position 987,188 of record PKML01009694.1, on the reverse strand, counting down.
GCCTTTATGATCATTTCAGATCCCACAAATTTTCAAGAAGCTGCCAAACATCAAAAGTGGAGAGAGGCAATGGATGCAGAAATGAGTTCTATTGAGAAAAATCAGACATGGTCTCTCATCTCATTACCAGATGGAGCTAAAGCAATTGGAGTTAAGTGGATTTACAAAACCAAATTTAATGAGCTGGGAGAGGTGGATAAGTTTAAAGCGAGGTTAGTTGTGAAAGGCTATGCACATGAATATGGAGTGGATTACACAGAAGTTTTTGCTCCAGTAGCTCGAATGGATACTGTGAGGATGATCCTTGCTGTAGCTGCACACAGAGGATGGGGAGTTTATCAATTAGACGTCAAGTCTGCATTCTTACATGGAGAGCTAGAAGAGGATGTATACGTGGAACAACCTCAAGGATATGAAGTCTCAAAAGGGAAAGAAATGGTCTACAAGTTACACAAAGCTCTCTATGGACTAAAACAAGCACCAAGAGCTTGGTTTAGTCGCATAGAAGCTTATTTCATCAAAGAAGGCTTCGTGAACAGTCCAAATGAACAAACTCTGTTCATCAAGAGAATCGGAGGTAACATTCTGATTGTAAGTGTTTATGTTGATGACTTGCTATTTACGGGGAACAATGATGAGTTGCTGGAAGAGTTTAAGTGTTCCATGAAAAAGGAGTTTGACATGACAGATTTAGGGAAAATGAGGTATTTTCTTGGCATAGAGGTGATACAAAAACCAGGGGAAGGAATTTTCATTTGTCAAAGAAAATATGCTGCTGAAGTAATTGATAGGTTTGGGATGCAACACCACAATCCTGTCTGCAGTCCAATTGTTCCGGGTCAAAAGATTGGTCGAGATGAAGCCGGTGAGAAGATTGATTCAACACTGTACAAGCAAATGGTGGGAAGCTTAATGTATCTCACTGCATCACGGCCTGATATAATGTTTGTGGTATGCTTAATCAGTCGCTTTATGGCATCTTCCACTCAATTACATCTTGCTGTAGCAAAGAGAATTCTGCGATATCTTAAAGGAACGTTGGAGTGTGGCATCTGGTACAAGCGTGGAACAATGAGTGACTTGGTGGCATACACAGACAGCGATTATGCAGGTGACATAGATGATAGGAAGAGCACATCGGGTTATGTATTTGTGATGAGTGGAGGAGCAGTGGCATGGTCTTCACGCAAACAACCTATTGTGACACTCTCCACCACGGAAGCAGAATATGTTGCGGCTGTAGCTTGTGCGTGTCAAGCTATTTGGATGAGAAGGATACTAAAGGAGATCAGTCATGTGCAAGCTGAAGAAATGGTGGTGCTATGCGACAACACTTCAACTATCAAGCTGTCCAAAAATGCAGTCATGCACGGAAGGTCCAAGCACATACGGGTACGTTATCATTTTCTGAGGGATTTAACCAAGCAAGGAGTCATCAAACTCGCCTACTGCAACACAGAGATGCAGCTTGCGGACATGATGACAAAACCATTGAAGCTGGTTTCTTTTCAAAAGGCCAGAGCAGAAATTGGAATGATCACATTGAGTGAACTGAATCTCTCGGAGAGTTAAGTTCAAAGGAGGGTTTGTTGGAGTCTAGTTGTATTTGTTCTGCTTTGCGTTTCATTTGATTGTTTCACGAGTCAATGTTTAGTTAGAATCAAGTGGCTTAAGTTGGGTTAGTGGTTGTAGTTGTTTCCTATTTTCTCGTTTGAGTCAGTTTTCTTTGTAAGCCATTATAAAAGGCACTTGGAGTTCAATAATAAGATCAAGGGATTCTGGTGCAAATCTGTTTTTTCACACGATGGTCAATTAAAGGTCAAAATATTATTAGACGTATTCACCCACATGTGATTTCTTTTAAAAATTGCACCGTAAAATTAGAGTATAAATAGTACATTGAATATAATACACCGCCAATTAAACCTATATAAAAAAATCCAAGAAATGGAAATAAACTACGGTTGATGGTCATGATAAATGTAGTTGTGGTGGCCGAGCTGGCAGCGAAACACCATACTAAAATTACTAAAGAGTTTATTATACAGACTATACTCTATAGTTTCAACTTCATTATATGTTTGTGACTTGTCTCCTATTTGCTGTAATCCACTTTATATCCTTGTAATATTGTTTTTTGAAGTAAATTGAAAATTCTTTATAAAAAAACTAAAGACCCTTAAAGTTCATAAATATTGCTTCATTAAGAAATAATAAAAAGCTACGCGTCGACGAAAAAGACCAAACATAAAAAGCTCTTGCGGGTCTTACTTTGACCATTGTCCACGTCACGCGCTTCCTCTTGTCAATTCATCTCCCATTTTCACTTTATAATCATCATTATTACTCAATTATTTATGCGTTTATAAAATCATTGTTGATCCAGAATCGACCGACCCAAAATTAATCCGATGAACGAACCCCAAAGTTATCTAATAATAAAATATTATCGAGATTCATGGTTAAACGGACAATTATTTTAAGTGAACGTGGGAGAATGTTTTACATCAAAAATTTATATGAGATCTATGTGGATCCGAGATGATCACCGAGAGCGTTTTAGATATCGTTAGAGAAGTTGGGGCGTTTAGGAGGCGAGATTTTCGTTAATTAGGACGGGGAGACTAGGACGGTGACAAACAGGCCGGGGCCGTGCTGTTTTTATATAATGATGTTTAAAAAGATGAACAATTTTGGACTTACGAACTGATTCCTGATAGAAACTCAGTTCGGTGTTCTAAAATGCTCAAATGAGATCAGAGATTCCAGGTCCGTCTTTTTTCTCCCCTTTTCTCCTCCCTAGCTATATGCTAATGATGGGGTATATATAGGGTCAATCGGCAGACATTTCTCCGCGAATCCGGGGTGACGTGTCAGCTTCTGCTTCGTCTATGTGCGGCGCCTGTCTTGTCACCGCGGTGTCTTGTCGTAGAGGCAGGACATGCCTGGTTCGGCGCCTGTCCTATCCTTCGCGGTTGATAAGACAGGTTGGGTTGGATCACCGCGAGGTCGAATCATACGTGTCGTTCCCTGGTGCGCTCCCGCCATTGGTGTCAAACGGCGTTGGGACAGGTGTCCTATCGCGTCATCCCCTACGTGTCGCCTTCCTGGCAGCCCTACGAGGGATCAGCATTAGCACGGTGACCTTTAGGGGAGCTCGGGGCATCCCGTAGTGGCAGGCTGGGAATGTCCCCGAGCCGCTCAATCAGAGGTCGGGTTTTCGGGAGTGCGGGGTATCTTTTGCTGAGATGGGCCTGGCCCATTTGGGGGGTGCTAAGCCCACCTCCAACAGTAGGCCCCCCCCCTTAGTTCGGTGTCATGAGATGAGGCGAATGCACCGGAATTGATTGTGTCAGCTCGGCGCGGCTTCGTGATTTGATTGCCGGGGTCGTTGGATGGGAGCAGATCCCACGTGTCAATTTCTCCGAAAAACCTGGGTGCTGTCGGCGCGTATCCTCCACGCGTGAGACCGAAGCGACGTTCTGCTTTCCGCGCGTGCTGGTTACGCGGGGGCGTGTAGGAGACGCTTCGCGTCTATCGAGGCGATTTCTGCTTTCTGCGCGGGGAAACCGAAGAGGCGCCATCATTAGGGTTTTCGGAAATCGCACCCGCTTGCCACGTGTCAGACTGTCGCTTCGATTTCCTCTTCCTCTATTTAAACCCATCTTCCCCCTTCAGTCTAATCCTTCTGCGAAAATCTTCAAGGTAATCCTCTTTCTCCGAAGCTCTCGTTTTTCTTCAGCATCGTCATCATCATTTTTTTTTATTTTCGATTCCGGGTCGGTTTATCGGACTTCGTGCGATGGCACCTTTATTCGACGCGATTAGGGCCGAATCCAGCAAAGACTCGGCGTCCCGGGATAGTCGCGACGATTCTCCGGCGGAAACTTCGTCTCAAAGTAACTCTGCGCAGACTTCGCCATGTCGCACCGGTGCAGACGAGGGACGGTCCGCTCCGTCGGTTCCCCGGGTTCGGCCGGAAAGGTCGGTTCATGGTGGCCGGGAAACTGATCAGAGCAGAGGAGCTGCCGGTCGGACCGGGCGACGGGGAAGTCAGCCTGGAGGGGGCCGGGCGGCAAGGAAGAAGAAGGCCCCACTGATTCCGTATGAGCAGGGGGGTTCTCCGACCTGGAGTACGGCGGAGTCGGTCACGGTGTTGCGGGAGCTCTGCGACTTCCCCGCAACCGCCGAGCTTAGGCTCCCCAGGCCGGATGAGCGCCCATGGGGTCCTCCAGAGGGCTTCGTCTGTTTATACGAGGCGCTGTTTTCGAAGTGTGGGCTGCGCTTCCCTCTGCCCGAGCTGCTAGTCGCGTTCTGCCGAAGTCGGGGTCTGGCCTTCTCACAAGTCTGCCCGTCGACGATCCAGGGAATGATCGTGCTACTGACCCTCGGGTGGGAGCTTGACGTGGAGGTGTCGGTCCGGATGTTCGAGGCTCTTACTCAGCAGAAGGCAAATCCCGGGATCCCAGGGACCTTCTACGCCGCTTTTAGGCCTGCGGCGAATCTTGTTGAGGCTAGTAGCACGGGTCCTAGGGCCAGCAAGTTGTCGAAGGTCGAGGATTGGTCCCGGAGTTATTTTTATGTCCGTGCTACCGAGGTGGTTGGACTCGATCCTTCGGCGAGATACACCCGTGATTGGAACTTTTCCCCGGGTAGGGGCCTGTGGACCGAACTGCCTGCCTGGCTTCTTGTCTTATTCTCTGGACTGATGTTTTGTTTCGTTTTTCGTTTTTCAGGTCCTCATTCCTCCAGTGCCAAATTATCTGACTACGAGGGTGTTCTTGCCGTGCTCAGGTCGTCGGGTGAGAGGGAGTGGAAGTCGTTTACCTCAGGACGAGTCGCTGCTGCAATGTCCGGAGGTCGGTGTAATAAATTATTTTTTTTTTTGTTTTTTGGCGATCTAACAGTTCGGTGGACGCAGGTCGTTCCCGATTCGTGGTTCCGTCGTACGCCGGGTCATTTGATGCGCCCCCGCCCCCCGTCGTGGAGGTTCCGGTTCGGAGGAAGCAACAAAGTACCTCGGGAGGGACAGCCCGGGACCAGCCGCAGGAGCATGCGGCTATTTCTAAGAAGAGGGCGGGCATTGCTGCGGGCAAAAGAGTGTCCAAGAAGAGGAAGACTGATACTGGTGGTGGTATCGAGGCCCGCAGTGGTGTTGCGTCGGGCGAGGCGCCCGCGCAGCCGCGGAGCGAGGAGTCCGGGCGAGCAAGTCCCGACGTGGTGGAGATTAGGGAGACGGATGCTCCCGGGGTGGAAGGCGTAGCTGAGGGGACTGGGGGACCGGCGGTGGAGCAGGCCGGAGTCGAAGGTGGTAATGCACCCGGAGTGCAGGCCACAGGGTCGTCCGAGGTGCGGACTGAGGAGGCGCCCGCGGTGCCGACGGACGAGGTACCCGGGGCGGCGCCCGCGGAGGAAACCGAAGAAGCGCCCACTGATCACACCTTCGACTTCAGTTATGGGAATGGTGGCGCTGCGATAGTGTGCGACAAAGTGGCCTGCACCGATCTGGCCTATGCCGCCACCCTAGGCCGGCGTCCCCGTTTATGTCCTTTGGAGGAGATGGCGGAATCTGAAGCTATTCAGAACGCGGCCCGCTCCATAGTCCGGGTAAGGATTGGCTAGTGATTTTGGTCGGGTTGGGTCGATGTTACCGTTATTCTAACGTTTTTGTTTGTTGTTGCAGTCGATGTCCAATGTGGTCATTCTGAGCGAGCGGTATGAGCAGCGGCTCTGCGAGNATCATTTAATATCTTTTAATATCTCAATAAATAAATAAACTAAATAAATTCTTAAATGTATATTGATGGAAAAAATAATTTTTCATACTCTCTTCAGTAATTTTTTAAAAACAATTATATTTTTCCTATTTCAGTTATCTTTCTTATTTGTAATGACATAATATATAATAATTTACAAAATAAAGTTTATTTTTCTAAATAATTCCTCAAATAATAATATAGAGATGCCAAAGTAAAAATCACAATGGCCCAGAAAAGCTTTTATGTAGAGTACATGTTTGCATAAAGTTTTAAATAAACAAAATGGTCACATGTATAATTTTCCTCAAGTCTAAAACTCACTATAATTATTAGTATAAAAGCGAAAGACTTAGGAACGTACAGTCAAGCAAAATCTTAGGAAACAGTCACATAAAAGAAAACTAAAAGCTCTCTAGGCTAATAGCTTGGCCATTGAAACTTCTTTTTTTTTGCTAATAAGCTTGGCCATTGAAACTTTGGTTGTTTGTTTTCGTTGCATTTGTGTTTTACACTATGTGAATACTTTTTAAATGAATCCACAACTTTAAACAACTTAAACAATTTTTATTGTTAATTATACACAAATAGAACAAATGGATTTGTATTGGATGCGCACTTGCACTTAGTGAAATAATTTAAAAAGAAAAAAAAATTGCTTGGCTACAACATTTTTTCATTTTTATATGTGTTATGGTCACTTTTTGAAATATGTTTTTTTTTGTTGAAGAAAAGATAACATAAACACATGAATTAGCGTTTGAAACAAGACCCTTGAAATAATTGAGGCTTAAATCTGACATCTAACGGATTGGGGTGGTTTAACCTTTCAATTAAGTATGGTGAGATAAAAGATGATAGGTGACTTGCGCTATGTTATTTTTTTCAACAATGTGTGTTTTTTTATATTTTTAATATGTAATATATTGACTTATTGAGCTTGAATTTAAATGGTGACATGACGACGATATTATCACAAACTACTATGACTTATGTTGCTTAAATCATTTATTGTGTGTGGTGTGTTAGGATGTGTGGTGTGTTAGGAATTAATTATAAATTATGATTTAAGAAAAATTGTTTTATTTGAATTTTATAATATGTATAACTCTTGATTATAGATAGAATTGTCAAACGAAATAATTTGTCTATTTAACTCATTTTGCAGTGGATTAAAATATTATTCGGGCTAACCCACAAAATCTATAATCTTACAAACATAAATCTATAATGCACCGTATAATGACTTTAGTTTTATGGTTAGCTCACAAACTCTAAAAAAATCAATTTTTATGTCTAACTTTTTAGGGATAATCTCAAAAATACAACTTTGGAGACACCACAATTCAAAACTACCATTAGACGCTGTGTATTTTCAAAAATACACCCTATGCTAAAGTGAAAGACAAACTTAACCCTGAGTAACAAACACATATGTTATTATTTACAAGGCTTTATAAAGAAAACATATGTAAACCAATGCTAGGCGTGAAAACCATTTTATAGGAAACATCGCCTAGTACACATTATTCTACTCCGAATTTCAATTTTCTTTCACAGGAGAGTCGTGAAAACAAGATAGATGAAGTCAAGAGAGATGAGAGCAGTGGAAAATGAAAAGAAGTATGTGAGACAAACAATGAAAAGGTCATTTACAAGGTTTTATAAATAAAGAAAAGATTTACAAGGTTGATTGTAGTTTTGTAAAGTGAGATTTAGATGGTGGTATTTTTTAAAATTTCCCAACTTTTTATCAAATTACTAAAATAGTTTTCAACTTTTATTTTGATATATATTCAAATAAACTATAATAAATTATAGTTAAAATATAGCAAGCTTTTGAATATATATTTTTTGAATATATATTGATTGATTATTATTTTAAAATATATAATATTAAATATAAATAGTAAATAATATGTTTAATGATAAATATATATATTTCATATTTTCATCAATAATTTTAAAAGATAATTAGATCATTTCCTATTTCAAATATTTTTTTATATTTGTAATGTCATAATATGTAATAATTTACAAAACAAACTTCATTTAAAAAAATGTTTCTTAACTAATAGATCCGAAATGAAATTCTCTTTAGTAATGAGAATATTATTCTGATGAATGAAAGGCAAGCTTTTCTAATCGATGGATGAAAAAAAAAAAGTATCTGGAGCACAAAAAGAAAATTGCATGCCTTCTAGTGTTTACTTTTTAGATGATACGTATAATAAGTCTACTTGCGAGTTGCGACTGTGTGCTATAACCCTACTACCATTAGGCATTAGCTATCAATCAGTGAATTAAAATCACTTTTCATCAAATCATTAGATTCACTTTTCAATTCCCGAATAAAATCACGTTTACAAATAAACAAAACTAATTTGTTTACTCTTTTACCATTAAACACCTTGAGTGGAGAAAAACAAACAAAGCTATATGGTAAAACAACTTCAACTTTATATAAGAGTATTTTTGTTTTTTATTTGTTTATTTTTAGTCTATAAAATATAGAAGTAAGTGTTCGATTTGTAGTTAAAATACATCGTTTTCTAACTACATTTAGATTTCTTTTGTCTATAACTCACAAAGACATATTGTCGGATATTATTCCAAACTAATTAACTACAAATCTAGGCCAAATGCTTTTGAACTTTTTTGGGTGGGAAAAAGGGGGATAACATAAATAAATATATGTGACTATTATTTAGGCCCGACAAATAGGAGAATTATGGCTAAAAAGGAAAGCTTATAATAATATATATAATGTCTGATAAAAGACAAAGACACACTTAATAATGTCTGATAGAAGAAACCGACTTTATGTAATGTGATGCACGCAAGTTGGAGAATTCGTTTTAAAATATAGATTGATTTGGGACATAATGCATAACAGTTAGTTAACACAAATCAACATGATTCATATTTTTGTAATTCTTTAAAAGAATAATCAGTATCCAAGCCAGCCAACTTATAATTAATTATTCTTTTTATATCTTCTCCTTTACAGAAACTCTAATGATGTGTCTAACTAATTAACTATGATTGGATGAGTGTGTGGGGGGTAAGATTAGGTTTGAAAGCCCTAAGGCCGTAATGTTATGATGTTCTAATAATTCACAACTCAGAAGTGTTGACTGAAAACAATTAACCTCAAAGAAGCACCTTAACTTCCACTGACCTGATCTCAACTCAAGGGAGGTTCCTAGAACGTATATATAATATTCTTCAGACAATGTAACACATGTAAACGGAACTGCATAGAAATGTTTCCTTGATCGAAATTCCGATGCATCAACAAGCTAGTTAATGTTAGAAACTAGCTTACCAATTGGATTTCATTCCTTAATCTTGCAAGAGAATCTGTACTTACTCTTTGTATAATATCATCTTGTAAATGGTGGGCTCACACACAGAAGATCAAATTCCGTAGCAAGAGAGCTCCATTTTCCCAAAACTGAAATAAAATGGATTTTTCTCATCTTAGCTTGCAACTGGTTTAAAAAACCCTTTACAAGATGAAGCTGGAATGGATTTTTCTCATCTTAGCTTGCAACTGGTTTAAATAATTAACCCGCACTAATTATATAGTAAAACAATTTTATTAAATTTTAAAATAATTAAAAAAAAAAAATTACTCCGCACTATAATTAGTGCGGATTAAATCCTAGTTTAATTACATTTTGCATCACCACTATAACCACCAACCAAAAAGAAACAAGATTGAAAGAACATTGCACCAAGACCAAGCTCAGATCATAAGCTTGTTTGTACAGAGAGACAGTAAATAGAGCTTTGGGAAATTGGGCCAAATTTCGGCCCATAATAAAGCTTCACGGTCACAAAATCTGGACTTAGATGGGCCCAATTTTGGCCTATTATAATTTGGTCAATCGAAAGAAACAGCTGGGTATTTACGTCTTTTTACGAGGAAACTCCAAAGAAGCCCTAGTTTTATCGACGTATATATATGCCTCCATCTCTTTCTTGGCTTCTCGGAGCACACTTTCTCGACCAACTCTGTTTCAATCCCCATTGAGTTTATAGAATTCCAAGTTCCGAATTTTCTCTGTTGGTTTAGGTTTCGTTTTTTCTTTTCTTTTTCCCCTTCGCAATTCTCTGCTTTGCCGATAGATTTAGCGACGAAAAAATCTTGTCTTTTGAAAAATAAAAGGATCGTTTTTTTTTGTGTTTGATTTGAAGAGAATTAAAGAGGATGAAAGAGATATGATGATGGAAATTGTTTTCCCTATTGGTTTGATCGCCGATATGATGGCATCTTACGTATTAGCTCTATCTGATCTTTCTTCTCCTCAAGTTTTCAAAATTTTCGTACTTTCTGTGTTATACATGATTTTGTACGGTTTGTTTTGTTTTTGATGTGTGTCATGACGAGAATTAGAGAAGAGAATGAAATGATGAATGTTGAACTTTGTTTCCCTATTGGTTTGATCGCCGAAATGATGGCATCTTACGTATTAGCTCTATCTGATCCATTCTCTTCACTTTTTTCTCTGTTTTGAATTCGTTTCTCGTTATATGTTAGATAGAGAATGTCTTTTTACTTTCTTAAATGCTGTTTCTCTCCTGTATATAGAAGAGAAGTCGTTTCTTCTGAAACCTGACAATGTTAAAAGTGGTCAGACTCGGATTCGTGTTCAGTATAACATCAAAAGTAAAATTGTCGATGTATCCTAAAAACAGAGTATACATCTCAGTGAGCGGTTGACATGTAAAAACTGATCGAGCTATGTTACAAATATAATCATGAAAACAAAATTAGTACCACTCTACCAATAAATAAGTAGTATCAATCTACAAGCTAAATGAATGTACAAATGGAACAAAAAATAGCTGAGGACATTGTGCAATTTCGTAATTTGGAAAATTCACTAAGCTTAGACATCTTAAAAATCTAGCTTTTACAAAATCCAAGCGTTTGTCAACAAACAAATTGGTTTTTTAGAGGAGAATCTGTCATAGAAACAAATTCTCAAATCAAACCACGCTCTTTCATATTGGCTTGTATTTCTGATCTTTATATCTCGAACAAATCTTGCTGAAAGGTTCTGCTTGCCAACAAATCTTGTCTTTGGGAAAATGATCGATTTTTATAAGATTTTGAAGAGAATTTCAAGAAGAAGAGTTGTGATGATCGAACCTAAACCTAAGCAAGTCTTAAACTAAAATTGAGAAAACGCCATAAACTCTCTGATTCGTAGTCACTAGAACGTGTCAAAAGTACTCACTCATTGTTGATGTGATTGCGTATCTTAGCTTTACATAAAAAAAAATCTAAGAGAGAAATAGAATCGCAAAAACAAAATTAGTAGACAGCTAAATAAACAAATAACCCCAATGGTTGTAGAAGTGCAACTTCGAAAAGCCTCTAAGATGAAGGGATTGTCGTTTTCCTTGATGATTTGTAACTGCATAAAAATGTACTCAGTTTAAAAGCTAAGCTCATTACTCGGAGTTTGATTACAATGAGTCTTGATATTGTACTCAGTGTAATCACGAACAACTCTAATGATAACCTGTTTACAATAATAGTCTTGATAGTATTGAGTGAGACTTTTCATTAGAGTTGCGTGCGTTACAAAATTCTCAAGAGTCCCCTTTACAAAATGTGGGAACGTTTTCTATGTTACGAAGAAAATTTTAAACCAAGCAGAAGCTATAAGTCATCAGACAACATCATCCAATGTCAGAGCAGGAGCTCTGGCGGCCAACACCTTTGCCTTTTCTTTCCCTAGAAGGGTTTCGAGATCTGTGCACTTCCGCTTCAAATCCTTGAGTTCTTCCTCTAATTCTTGGATCCGAGTCTCACCAGTCTGCTCTTCCTTCTTCTTTTCCTTTACTTCCTCCAGCTTCTGCTCCAACCATTCCACCTTAATGCCCGAATATTTCAGGTATGATAGTGCATTGTCTGCTTCCACCAGATCATCATTGGAGAGCTCTTGCAGTGCCTTGCACAATGTCTCGATTAGGCTGAGGAATACATACATGTATGCTGTCCTCACAGGTTTGTTCTTTGCTCGGAGTTCTGATGCAATGTCGGGGTATTTATTAAAAACACGGCTCACAAATTCCGCCTGCAAATGAGAGTGGATGAATAAAGTAATATCCCATATGTCCAGAAACTCAAGGGTAGACTTATCAAATATGTTTTTCTCTGTATTTAGAATTGTTCTACTGATAAATTCAAATCAGAATAAGCAACTCATGAGGTTGAAATTTCTAAAAAAATATTGCACCTTTACTAAGGTCTTAATTACCTGTGAAGGAAAAACTTGAAACCCATTGACATCAATGTCTTCCTTTACCGGTGGAGTCTGGTTGAGCAAAACACTAGACACTGCACAATTATCCTCTAGCTTTATCCTTTTGATAGGTTGGTTTGAGTCTTGATATTCATCTACGTTGCCAATAACTTCAAGAACCTCTACCTCGGCAACAATTTTGACTGCTCCATTGACCAGAAATCCCCCATCTTTGGCATGAAGTTCAGTAAGGGGAAGCATTGCTGAGTAACCCAATGCATGATTTTTCTGATCAAACCACTGTTGTGCTTCTTTAAAATCACAAAACATAAAACTAAGTCAAAAATAGAATCTCACAGCCTTATAAAAAGAATCATAAAGTAGAAAAAGCGTAGAAATAATCATCACTTTTCAGTTGGGAGAGTTTTTCTGAAACTTGATTTACTATAGTTAAGGAAAATTTGGTGTGTCTTCTCCACCCAGAAGGCAAAGTTTTAGAATCAGCAACCACCAGATACAGAGGCAAACAACTTTGACCACTATCTCCCTTGGGATAGGCCAGAAGACGCCTGAAAGCAGAAACCACTGAAAATTATTGATAACCTCGATCGATCCTAAACCTAAATTGGACTAAAACATTAGGAAACAAAGTTTCATTTTTTCGTTACCAATTGCAGCCATCGATAACGAATTTATCAGAATAGACATGGTCGGATTGCAAAGAGGAAAAATTCTTAATCACCCAAGTGAAGTTGTTCGCCATTGAAAACTCCTCAAAATCAAACTAGCTGAACAGAACATGAAAGAGAAGTGAAACCCTAGAACAGACACCCACATAATCAAATAAAAGCCCACCTCTCGACATGGGTTTGTGTTGCTTCGTCTTCACTTTTGGACTTCGGCCCAAGGTCTATAAATTGTATGTATCGGAGTCATTCATTCGTTACCGTTAGAGGTAAGTCGGTAACCCTAATTGCGTCGATTATCTCATCATCTTTATAATATTATTTAAGAATATATTTTTAAAAATGAACATTGTTTTGTAAGTTATTACAAATAACAAAGAATAATTGAATTATAAAATAATATAATATTTTTTAAAAATTATTGATTAAAATATGGAAAATATATATTTTACATTAAATAGGCTATTTAATATTTGATTTCTTAATTATTTTTAATGTTATATATTTAAAAATATTATCCCTTAAGTCTAATATCAGTCAAAAATACCAGTATATATATGATGATTAGGATCGGTCTTTTTTTGTCCGTAAAAAAAAAAATCGGTCTTTTATTCTATCATTCTTGTAATTAAATAACGACACATGTTCTTAAGTAGGTGAGAGGAAAGCTAAGAACATTAGGCTTCACTGGTGACTTTCATTCAAACAACATCCTCGAAAGCAAGTCGAGCACTGTCGGAAACAGCCTCGTTCTCTTCATTCTTCAGTTCGGCTTCAAGCTCAAGCAACACCTGTCTCTGTTTCACGATCATCCCGTCGAGTTCTCTCATGCGGGCCCCACGTGCTTCCATTTTCTTCTTCTTCACGCAAAGCTCCTCCAGTTTCCTCTTCAACCAATCCAACTCGAAACCTACCCCTACCAGATCCAAAAGCGTGTTCTCTGCATCTCTTAGTTCCTCCTCAGTGAGCTCCTGAGGAGCTAAGCAAATTACGTCGATGAGGTCGAGGAGGTTATTTATGTAAGCATTCTTCACCAATTGGTTCTTTGGACGAAAATTCGATGCGGTTTCTGGGTGTCTTTCAAAGATTCTCCTCACACAATCCACCTGAGAACAAGTTTGATGTAAAAACCACAAACCAAAGAGATCATATTATTAAATGAAGAAATAACTGTGCTTAATTAAAACCAAAAAAAAAAAAAAACTGTGCTTAATTAGTTACCTCTGAATAGAAAACTCGAAAGCCATTGACGTCCACGGTTCCATCACCGTTCCACATTGATACGATCTGAGTTTCTCGTGATACAGAAAAGCTTTACTTGCAGATTCGGCGAAGGGAGTTTTGTGTTTTGAGGATTTTTCTTCTTGTAACTGAAATATATACTAAAGAAGATGCATGCATCTTAAATAAACGTGAGTTATCGTTACTTAATAATACATACCTTGTCATAATTAATAACATTTAAATATTAATGGCGTCACACGTCAAGCTACTTGTTTGAGAAATATGACTCCATGCTCTGTTCAGAGACCCAAAGATATTTTTACTTTTTCATCAAGAAACACAGTGGAATTAAGGAAACCTAGAGAGTCCTCTCAACCACAAGATACTTTCTTAGCAAAATATGGAAACGTCTACTCATATATAGTATATTTAGCTTCCTAATTTAAAGCAGAGGCCAAAACACCCAAAAAAAAAAAACAGAATCAAACTGCAAGTCCGGAAGAACACAAGTCATTAAACAACATCACTGAAAGAGCTATGCCTCCAAAATATCTGCCCTCACCTTGTTTAGCTGAGCTTTTAGGTCTTTGTACTTCTGCTCCATTTGGACCAGCTGTTGCTTCTGGTCCATCCAGAAGCTTCTGCTTCATCCAGCTGTTGCTCCATTTGGACCATTTCACACACCCGTGTACATTTCTTCTTGTTTTCTTTTACTCTATCAAGTTTCTTCTCCAACCAATATAAATTAAACCCTACCACTTGTCATGTATGGCAGAGCAACTTCTGCATCAGACAGATCATCCTCAGAGTGTTGCCGAGGCCATTTAGAGAGCATATTGATTAGGCTGAGGAGGACATCCATGTATGATGTTTAGCTCCGTTTCAAGGACCACCAAAACTTGATTTTGCTTCTCTATCTCTGCATTGAGTTCTCTCATACGGATTCTGCGTGCCTGCCATTTCTTCTTCTTCTTCACACGAATATCATCTGGCTTTTTCTTCAGCCAATCCAACTTGAAGCCTGTGTATACCATATCCACAGAGCTCATGAAGCCACATGCACATCGTGTCGATGAGCTGGATGCCTGGATATATATCCATGATTTTCTTCACGCACTCTTCCTGTAAACGAAGTTTAAGTAAAGCTATAGTCAGGCCCGTCTCAACTGTTTTTTTAGCCTATGGCGAAAAAAATGATTTTGGGTTTTTTTGTATATTTTTTATTTTTATTTTTAAAAAAATTTGGGCATTTTTTCATATAAATTTTTTTTAAAAAAAAATTGGACCCTTTTTTTCAAGGATTTTACAAAAAATTGGTGTGGGCCCTGGGCATGTGCCCCTCTCGCCACCCCCTCTAAGACGAGCCTGGCTATAGTAACCAGACAAGGTTGGGAATATTGGCCATTTGTTACTTGCTTTTCACGGCAACCTCCATATTGTTTCCCAGAATGGTATATGAATGGAATAAAAGCTTACACCTGAGCGCAAATTCTTGGTCCTGTTGTAGGCCGCCTTTGCACTATCGTTACGCATTGCTTACTTCCTCACTGATCAAAGCTTCCCGCAACCAAAAGGTCCAAAACTGCAGGAATATGAAAGAAGTGAAAGCACAAAGGAAGTACTTAGTTGATGAATTAACCTTCAGCAAGAGACAGAAATTACTACTTAAAAAGTCTTGAAAGAATTCTGTCTTTTGTAAAGTTTCTTCATACAACTCAGATATATGAATCTCGGCTACAGTGTTTTTCTTTAACACAACTTAGTGTGCCATCATATTTGAGTATTAGTTTTGTCTTATGTTTTTATTTGACTATTTTTGTGTGCCAACAGTCACCGTTCAGACTTGAGATACCAAAACATGCATTTCTGATTACTTTTCCATCGAGAAAAAATGTGCAATAAAAGAAACATAGCGAGACCTTAACAAAAAACAAGTGTCTTGATCTTCCCCAAGTTTAAGAGGACTCTGTCTCAAAACTAAGATGCAAACAAACAAACTAGAACACCAATTAGATCCAAACTCTTAATTGCCTGGTGATCAAACAACATCATCGTAAGAATTCAAGTAGAGCATCCATGTCTGAGGACTTACGCTTCAAATCCTTCAAGTCTTCCTTGATTTCCTGCATCCGAGTCTCACCAGCCTCTTTGAGTTTCTTCTCCAACCAATCCAACTTAAACCCTGCTTTTGTCACATATCTCAGTGAAGAATATGCGTTGGCCAGATCACAGCTGGAGAGTTCCTCAGGCGACTTGCACAGAATTTCGGTAAGGCTTAGTAGGACATTCAAGTATGCTGTTCTCAGATGCGTGTTCTTGGGACAGAATTTTGATGCAATG
Organism: Eutrema yunnanense; assembly: GCA_002933935.1. Lineage (NCBI taxonomy): Eukaryota > Viridiplantae > Streptophyta > Magnoliopsida > Brassicales > Brassicaceae > Eutrema > Eutrema yunnanense. The sequence continues at coordinate 970,919 of PKML01009694.1, read as the reverse complement.
TCTGGATGATTTTCAAAAAGACTGTTCACAGATTCTACCTGCAAGTGAAAAATAGACATATAAAGTAAAACCATATCAGCCAATGGTTCTTGGTTACCTGAAACATATATGCAGTTTGTATCTACACAAGAAACTGAACTATAGTGAAAGACTCTTACGACTTGTTTTATTTTTCATTTTCAGTGTATTTAGAAGTATTATTGTTCTTACCTGTGAAGCAAGGACTTGAAACCCATTGACATCCATCAATTCCATTACTAATAAAGTTTCCTCCAACACATCTGATTTGCCAATGACTTCAATAACATCAACCTCGACAACAACTTTGACTTCTCCGTTCACCAGAAACCCACCATTTCTGTCAAGAAGTTTGGTAAGGGGAAGCATATGGTAACCCAAGATGGGAGTCTTCAGATCAAACCAGCTCTGTAGAGCTGGTATAGTCAAAACAAGCATTGCACAACACATAAATAGAATCTCGTAGCAGCACAAGTCCCATGAGTCCATGACAAGTAGAAGCATAAAAGCTGAACCTGGCTATACTAAAAATAATCATAAAGGAGCGAGTGTACGTACCTTGCAGTTGGGAGAGTTCTTCTGAAAGTTGATTTACAACAGTTAAACGAAATTTTGCGTGTCTTCTCCATCCACAAGGCAACGATTCAGAATCAGCAACGCCCAGAAACAGAGACAAATAATTAACCGCATTTCCCTTGGGATAGGCTATAAGATGCCTGCAAGCAAAAATCATAGACAACAATGGGTGTGTAACGTAAACCTTTCTTAACTGGACCAAAACCGTTAGAAAACTAGTTATCTTCTTACCATTTGCAGCCACCAACAACGAATTGATCAGAATAAATTTTCTCAGATTGCAAAGAGGAGAAATTCTTAATCGCCCAAGTGATCTTCTTTTCATATTGCCTCCCCATTGAAAGACTACACAAAAATCAAATTACTAGATTAACACGAAGAGAGGTTAAACCCTAGAGCCCTAGTGGCACACAGCCAAATTTGTCAAGCAGCAGATCCAAAAAAAAAAAAAATTACACTATGAACTAGAAGTTCAAACAACAAACACAACAATTTTTACAAGTAACCACATACTAGAAAATGCGCAGAATCAATGAAATGAAGGACTAGAAGGATCAAAATGGTCAATTGTATAGTGTTTACTGTTTACCCCACGGAGTAGCGTCAGAAAGATAAGACTACTCCAACAGTGAAACCACCGCTTTAAAGTCATCCAAGTTGTGAAGGGAATCGTTTTGATTACAAACACTAGAGGAATACGAAACGCTTCGGCTCCTCGTAGCTCATAGGTGGCTGATACTACTAATATATACTACTCCTATGTATTAATATATAGTATTGGATGATATCCCCTTTTTTATAAAAGAAATAAGAAGATTTGCACTAAGGTTATAAAATACAAACCTACAGTAAAATTGTTTTTGCTTAAATTCCAAAGGATAAATTGCAAGAAGAACACTTAACTTTCCCTAAATCATTTGTAAAACACTAACCTTCACAAAATATCAAAACAAATCCCATTCGCTAACACCGTTTATTTGTCTAATATAATGAGTTCTAAATCTCGTTGTCTCCCATTATATCCCGATTTCGTTGCTTTTTTCTTTCTTTCTTTAACCAATTCTGATAAAATAATAAATTACATCTTAGATCACATAGTGACCAAATAAATTGAAATAATGTTAGGTTATTGTATAAAGCGATTTGTATAGTTTAATAAGATCCTTTCAAATTAAACAAACGTTTCATCTTCTTTATATCTTTTGTTAATTTCTCTTTTGCTTGCCCAGTCTATCTTCAACCTTGGCATCTGTAGTGTTGAATGCACGACTAATAACGCGAGCAATTAAATGCAATCAGCGATATCTTTATGACTAATTAGGAAATACGGATTTCATGTCGTCATAATTTACATTTCCTAATGAAGCATGACTTGAGCTATACTCTAGTGGATTGAACATCAATGTATAGATAGAATCTCACATGCAATGCAACCAAAGTCTCACAAGTCACAACATATATATAACCATGCAATAAGAACTTTCTGGTTGTCCGCCTAGTAAGAGAATCATAATGTGGCGAGATTATAAATAATCACCTGGCATTTGGATGACATCATTCGGAGTTTGATTTACAATAGTAAAGGAAAAATTTTGCGTGTCTTCTCCATCCAGAAGGCAAAGATTCAAAATCAGCAACTTCTAGATAAAGAGAAAAATTATTATCCTTTTTATAATACTTTGGGATATATAGGCCTTAAGACGCCTGCAAGCACAAACAGAAAAGAAAACAGTGGATGTATCACATTAACTACCTAAACTGGACAAGAAAAACAGTAGAACATAAGTTTTCTGCTTACCATTTACAACCACCAACCATGAATTGATCAGAATAGATATACTCATATTGCAAAGAGTAGAAATTCTTAATCACCCAAGTGAATTTCTTATCATTTTGCTTGTCCATTGATCTTTATGATCTGGTTCCTATACACACCCAAATTTGTAAATAAAAAAATCAAAAAATAATAAATTGAAATATAAACAAAAATAAAGATAAAGATTACACTTTGGAACAGCATTCTAAACAATTTGTTTTAATACAAACCACTGCACTGAAGAAAAAAATATATATTCAAGAAAATGAAAGAGAAGAACGATCAAAATGGCTAAGTATTTGTATTTACCTTTTAGAGTTACGTCGATAGGGAGAGACACGAACGCTGTACTAGCATTTAATAGTTGTATTTTTTTTTTTTTTGTGCAACCTTTCTTTCATTCACTTAAACTTCAAGATTACAATAAGAGGGAATGATGCATCCTCGCTGATAACTAGCATACAAAATAAAGGAAATTAAGCTTAAAACAGATAGAGTTTGATAGATTGACAGTGAATCGGAGCTCAAGCTCGAATGCGTCGGTCGAAACTTCACGGCAAAGCCGGAGTGTCCAAGATTAGTCACTTTACAATGTGACTTTGAAGATGAACTCTTACTAGGGGTGTCAATTAGGGCCAAAGCCCGAGGGCCGGCCGGGCCGGACCCTGAAAAACAGCGGGCTCGGGCCTAGAAATAAAAGCCCGAAAAAAATCGGGCCTTTCGGGCTAAGCCCGAACGGGCTAGTGTGTTTTTCGGGCTTAGCCCGATCGGGCTCGGGCTAGCCCAAAAAGCCCGAACCTATTTGATTACGTATGTCTTATTAAATTTGGGTTCGCTTATCATATGATTTCAAAACGTATGAAAAACGTACCAGAAGAAGGAAAGTCTAAATTGACTCTATACTTAGAAGACGATATGTTGGAACTGACTTTTTATGAAGACATGAATGTTTTATAATGGTAGAAGTGTCAGTCACAACATTATGGTGAGTTAGCTCGTATTGCATGTGATGTTCTAAGCATTCCGATAACTATAGTGGCATCACTGATGTTGGTGCGCATGTCTTGGATAAATATAGAAATCGTCTTTTACCAAGAAACGTTGAATCACTGATTTGTACATGCACTTGGTTGGATGAGTTTACATTTCATGATTCATGTACCATTATCATTCATCTATATTTACTTCATATTTTTAAAATCTTTATCTATAGACTTTCAATGACATTTCTATATGATTTATACCTCTAAAAACTTAATATTATTTTACTCTTTTTTTTTATCTCTAACTCTTGATGGTGATGAAGATTTAGAAGACGATGAAAGAGATTCTAATCTGAACTTTACTACATAGATTTGAAGTGTTTTGATTTTATGTTTTATTTAGTAATACAATTTATTTGAATTTTATTTGTTTTTTAGTCAAACTTTTGCTTTTAAATTTAATTGGATTTGATATAATACATTTAAATTTAGATTTATTTTGATAAATATTTTGTTTTAATTATTTTTCAATTGAGAATTGTGATTTTTTTGTGTTTGTAAAAAAAAGTCCGAAAAAGCCCGAAAAGCCCTAAAGCCCTGTCCGGGCCGGGCCGGGCTTTAGAATATAGGCCCGATTTTTTTTCGGGCCGGGCCGGGCCGGGCTCAAATATATGCGGGCTTTACGAGTTTCGGGCCGGGCCGGGCCGGGCCAGCCCGATTGACATCCCTAACTCTTACCTCCGAAAGTCGTCGAAACGATCTCGGTTGTCTCTTCTGGTCCCGTGCAAACCGCTACGCAAGAGACCAAAACGGTGAAGGAGTTGAATTGTTTAACGGGCAATGAACCCGATAAAAACATACCTCTCATAAAGATGGAAGGTGGTGGTAAGATTATCTCTCCGAAAGAGGCGCAAAGTGAAAGCGATCTCTCCCAAAAGGAGGAAATTGATCCAAATAGCTTATCCATAAAGGAAATTATTGGACTCGGTCTCTCCGTCGTAACGGAGGAAGGTACTCGGAAGTAAAAACCAGAGTTAGATTTGTCGATGACAAGCATTGAAGAACTTCTTCTTACTGGGCCTTTTAACAAGAAAAGGCCATTAGTGGTTGCATCTGGTGGGCTAGAGGTCATGAAGTTCCAATTGGGCCAGGCCCACAATGAAGACCAGCGTTTGGAAAAGGAGACGAGAAGCCGTGGCAACGTAGTGGTAGGGAGAGTTCGGCGGCAACTCGCCGGAATTTTCAAACGCATCGGGATGGAATGAGATATGAGAGGCTCCATCCTCAGAACTTTCGTCGTTGAGGCATCACTTACAATCGAAGCAGAAATTTTACACGACTTCGAGGAGACGGAAGACAGTAGGACAAGTCCGGTTAACGAATCGGATTTTCGAGAGCTTTAGCGGTTTAGAATGAATTAAAGAAATGATTTTTTTTTTTTTTTTTTTATGATTTTGGGATTTTTAATTAGAAAAAAATTAAGGGAAATTGCTGATTGTGTAAAAAGAATTATTTTTGAGTAATTGCATCAGATACCAATAAATAACAACAAAATTAAGTCTCCTTTTTCAGCATTACTGTTCACATTAAAAAAGACCATCTTACCCCCATCTCCTTCAACTAATTACTTGTGTTTTTTTTATTTCTCTTTCATCCATTGTTTCTCTTTCATCTCCTTCAAGAAGAAGAACAAGAACGGGGAAGAAGAAGAAGAAGAACGGGAAGAAGAAGAAGAAGGAAAAGAAGCCGACTCCGGCGACGGAGACAAGGACGGCGGTGGCGGCGGAAAAGACTCCGACGGAGACAAGGACGGCGGTGGCGGCGGAAAAGACTCCGACGGAGACGACGCCGGTGAGGAGGAAGAAGAAGAAGAAGAACGGGGAAGAAGAAGAAGAAGAACAGTGAAGAAGAAGAAGAAGAAAGAAAAGAAGCCGATTCCGGCGACGGAAGCAAGGACGGCGTCGCCGGCGAAAAAGAACCCGATGGAGGCGACGCCGATAACGCCGGTGATATGAACAGTGTCGCCGGATTATCATACGATAACTGAATTAACACAATAATCAATGATATGATAACTGGTTTACATGACAATTTCATAAAAATGAACATGATAACTGGGGGGGTTAACATGACAATGTTAACGATACTAATTAGATGTTAACGATGTTAACAATGATAATTGGGGGTAACATGACAATGTTAACGATGCTAACTGAGTTAACACGATAATGTTAACGATGTTAACAATGATAATGTGGGTAACATGACAATGTTAACGATGTTAACAATGATAACTGAGTTAACATGACAATGTTAACGATGATAACAAATATGTTTTCCGGTTATGAATAGTGGTCGTCGAGTTGCGATGAACAGTAACCCCGACGAGTTTCGATGAACAGTGACGCCAATGGCATTTATGTGATTATTTAAAAAGCAAATGATATTTTGGGATTTTCTCTTTCCTCCCACCTAATTTCCAAATCAACACCTAATTTCCAAATCAACCATTAATATTCACCTAAATCACCCATTATTTTTTAGTATAAAAATAAAATTAAAATGGTAAACTTGTGAATATCAAAAAACAAATTGGGTTAGAAGTCTTTTTAATTAAAATTAGAGTTAAATCTGCCAACAGTGAGTATTTTCATTAAAATTACAATCATTTTAGGTAATTTCTCAAAAATAAATAAATTAATAAGTCTGTTGACTTTTGAGTTATTTTTTTCCTCGTTGTTGCAAGTCCTAGAGTCAAAAGGTTCCTAAAGTTACCAGGACATGGATGCAAGGCGGTGTTTGGTTAGTATATAAATACAAGTTTGGTCGTAGAGGCAACACAATAAAAAAAATAAAAATCTTAAAAGAAGAAAAGCGATGGCCGCTAATTCAAATATTGTTCATGATCTCCTTGAAGAAATCCTCCTGAGGCTTCCGTTGAAGTCTATCATCAGATTCAAGTCCGTTTCGAGGCAATGGAAATTTTCAATCGACTCCCACAGTTTCGTCGAGAGACATCGGAAGAATTCCCGACGGAAAATCCTTTTAGCTCTCGACAGCGGTTGCAGCGACGGCGAGCCACCGAGTCTTTTCCCCGGCGAAGAAGAAGAAGAAGAAGAAATATGCTATATCCGCAATTGCGACTCTTCCAGAATTTCGCTGACATGCGACGGCTTAATCTGCATCCCGGGGTCGGATTCGATTGAAGTTTGTAACCCGGCCACACGAGAATCCCGGCGATTCCCTCCCGGAGAACTTCTCGTCTCTACCAAACGTCCTACCGGAAACCGTATCCCCGTCAGATCTCTTTCGCACAATCAAAAGTTAGAGGAGCGTGTGGCTCAATTCCCGACCAGAAAAAGCTCGTTTGGATTTGGTAAAGATGAAGTTACGGGAGCATACAAAGTGGTTGAGCTACGTGGTGATGGTGTCTCATTCTTCGTTGAGGATTGCAATGTTCTTGATCTCGAAACAGGGCAATGGAGACAAGTAAGCGTCGGTGCTTACCGGATTTTTGCTACAGAAAGATCGGTCCATGTCAATGGTTCGGTTCACTGGTTCACGGTTGATCTCTGGGAACCGAGCGCATCGAGAATAGTTGCATTTGATCTTCACACTGAAGAGTTTAGAGTCGTCTCGTACCCAAACATGGGCTCTTCAGATAGTCCCTATTTGGCTGAGCTTCTGAGCCTTGGAAACCGTCTCTCAGTGTCCGAGATGAGGACATCTCCCCGTGTCCAACTAGATATTTGGAGAATGGTGGATGTAGAGGAAGAAAGATGGGCTAAGATGCATTCAGTATGTTTATGCCATTTTTACCAACCACGATTAAGCCCGGCTCAGCTATTCACGCCCGTGGCAATTTCTGAGGAACGAGATGGACTTGTGGTCATCATGATTTGGGATTATCAAGAGACATTGTTCAAGTCTTTCTCAAACAAATTCTCCATTCACATGTTTTCTACAGACGCTCGTGTTGTTGCTTCTTCTTATATCCCAACTCTGGTCCGGGTTCCCTAACACCTTACTTGATTGTCTTTGTTTCTTTCTTCTTTATAGGCTCCCCTTTTTCCCCCTTTTTTTTTTTTTTTTTGTTTCTCTCTTTGTTTTACATCACCACACCAGCTATATGGGTATCTTGCCTTAAGTTTCATGTTCGTGTATTTTATACCAAGTGCTTTAATATTTTCTCAATAATTCTTGAAGAGGCATACTTATAATCTTTTACTACCAACCAATCTGATTGTCGGATAACAATGGCAAAAGTAAACTCCAAGTGCCTAGGAACTCAAGAACATTAAACAACATCATCGAATGATATAGGTGCTTTTGCAAGCATAACCTATTAATCCTCTGCTTCCCCTTCTCCAGCTGAGCTTCGAGATGCTTCAAGTCCTTCAATTCTTTCTCAGTTTCTTGCATCCGAGTCTCACCGGCCTCCTCTCTCTTTCTCCTTCTTTTCTGACACCTCCTTCAGTTTCTTCTCCAACCAATCCAGTTTAAACCTTGCATCCCAGATCATCCTTGGAGACTTCATGAGGTAACATGCACATAGTCTAAGTCAAACTGAGTAGCAAACTCATGTAAGCTGTCCTAAGATTTGGCTTCCTTAGACGGAATTCAGAGGCAATCTACGGGTGTCTTTCAAATGTACGCCTCACATATTCCACCTGTCAGAGAAAAAAGAAGTATAAAGTAGAATGCATATATTAAGAGAGCAGTTTTCACTTTTCAGAGACACCACAAAAACACCATGTTATAGAACACACACATCATGTTGTCTCTCGTGGTTTAAATATCTACACGCAGAGATCTTAATTTATTACCTGCTAAGAATCGGTTACAAGAAAACAGAATATAAGGGAAGAGAGGACCCGTGAATTGATCAAGCTTGAGTCTTCCTTCTTTCCTATAGGCTCTAGAGTTTTAAGTCTTTTCAAATTTGTCTCAGTTTCTAGTTTTCCAAAAAATGGTTTTTCTAATTCACCGCTCTCTCTTCAGACACAGAGCAATTACTTTGTCATCAAGTAACCTAACTTAAACCAACAAAAACCATGGGACGCAGCAGATGCCAGAAGCAGAGCTTTTATAGTCACTGGTGACTTCTTTTATCCAAACAACATTACATAACCAAGACTGCAAACGAATAAACCAAACAAAAACTCCAAGTGCGCGCCTGAGAAGTCGAGAACATTAAATAACATATTTAGATTTAGGTAATTTAACATAGCTAGATATACTTTATTAGATAAATATGAATGTATTTTGATACTTGATTCATACGTCAACGTAACCCATCTCTCAACTTACTAGAAAAGAGAAAAAGAAGATCCTTAGTCAAAAGTAGTAATACACCTAAAAAAGAAAAGCTATAGAAAAATAAAAAGTGGAAAGCTCTTAGTCTTTACGCAGACAAGATTGCTGAAAGTAAGTGGAACTTCTTCTGCAAAAGCCTCGTCTTCCTCTTTCTTTAGCTCGGTTTCAAGGGCCAACAAAACTTGACTTGTCTTCTCTCTCTTTCCATTGAGTTCTCGCACGCAGAATCTGCCATTTCTTCTTCTTCACACGAATCTCCTCCGACTTTTTCTTCAGCCAATTCAACTTGAAGCCTGCATATACCAGATCCGCAATCAGATTGTTGAGAAGGATGAGGACATTCTTGCAAGCTACCTTGAAAAATTGGCTCTTTGCATTCAAATCTGATATGATGACATGTCTGAATATATCTATGATTTTATTCACACGCTCTACCTGTAATGAATAAACCAGAACCAGTTACGGTTGAGAATTTCGGCCATTTGTTACTTGCTTTTCACGGCAAACCCCATATTGTTTCCCAGAATGGTATATGAAAGCTTACACCTGACCGCAATTTCTTAGTCCCGTTGTAGGCCGCCTTTGCATTAGCGTTACACTCTGCTTTCTTCGACATTAATACTATCAAAACTTCACTCAACCAGAGCTGCATGAACATGAAGAAGACAAATCAAAGGAAGTACTTAGTTGAGGAACTAACCTAAAGACCGACTCTTCGTGTGCCACTCTCTGTTTCTCAGACACCAATGAGTCAATGACATTAATTAAACACAAATGAATTAAAGAAACGTAACGAGTACTCCTCAACCACAAAATACTTCTTTGCAAGATGCGGAAACTTCCAACCCAAGTTAAGTCACTTATCTTCCAGAGTTTTAAGAAGACTACAAATTTGAAACCAAGACAATCGAGCAGAGACTACAACACAGAACATAACTAAAATCCAAGTGACTAAGAGCTCAAATCTATAGCCATCAAACAACATCATCGAATGATAGTGGAGCTCTGGCCACAGACACATCTGCTTTCTCCTTCTTCAGCTGAGCTTCCAGGTTTGAGCACTTCTGCTTCAAATCCTTCAACTCTTCCTCTATCTCTTGCCTCCGAGTCTCACCAGCTTCCGCTTTCTCCTTCTTTTCTGACACTTCTTCCAGTTTCTCTTCCAACCAATTTAAACTCAACCCCGCGTTGTCAAGTATGCAAGAGCAGCATGAGCTTCTGCCCGATCATCGTTGGAGAGTTCCTGAGTAGACTGGTACAACGTCTCAATTAAGCTGAGGAGAACACTCATGTAGGCTGACCTCAGGTGCTGATTCTTTGAACGAAACTTTGATGCAATGTCAGGGTGTCTTTCAAATATGCGGCTCACAGATTCTACCTGCAAGTGGAAAGAAAGAATGAAAATAAAGTAAAAACTAATATTCATAGGGCAGTTATCAGAGATTTGAAAACACTAAAATAGACCACAACATACTCCAATATTCCAGTTTCCCTCATAATATGCAACTCATACACATATATAAGAAACTTTTACGATTATTTCTTTTTATTATTTTCACTGAATTTAAAATTGCTCTTCTAATACTTCAGAAATATTACAAAACAGAAAAGCACATCTTCTTCCTCTCGGAGCAACAGAAGGCACTGAATTAAAGAACACATGATCCTGTCTTTCGTAGTTGGAATTTCTACGAAAAAACACATATTTGTCATCATTATTGATTAATATTCATACCTGTGAAGGAAGAACTTGAAAGCCATTGACGTCCATGCTTTCCTTAACCGATGAAGCTTCCTCAAGAAAATCACAAGACTCCACACCATCATCTTCCTCTAAATTGCTCAGTGATTTGGTTGCCTCTTCATATTCATCTGGAACATCTTGTTTTCCAATAACTTCAAGAACATGTACATTAGCAACAATCTTCACCTCTCCGTTTACTAGGAATCCACCATCTTTGTCGTAAAGTATATCAAGGGGAAACATTGATGTAAAACCCCAGTCGCAAGCCCCCGCATCAAAGCAGTGTTGTGTTGCTGTAAAACAACGAAATAGATTCCAACTCATCATTGTCTTCACATCAAACAACATGGCACAGAAACTTTGAAACGAGTCTAAACCAACCCAACTCAAACACACTCGGGCAACATAGCAATCCAGATCAATAGCATAGTTACTGTCTAGTTGATTAATTTTTACATATAAGAATTTGGAGACAAGAACTGTGTTGCAACTATTCATCAAGTAGTGAGCGGTGTGTGGAAACAAACAATCACCTTTAATTAGGGAGAGTTCTTCAAAAACTTGATTCACTATAGTGAAATGCACTAATGCGTTTCTTTTCCATCCACAAGGCAATGATTCACTACCAGCAACGTCCAGGTACAGAGACAAGCACTAAACATTATTTCCTTTAGGAAACGCCATAAGACGCCTGCAAGAATAAGAAGAGGAATACAAAATCAACCAAACAATGGACCAAACCATCAGAAAACAAGTTCGTTCACTTCTCACCATTTGCAGCCATCGACGACGAATTCATCAGAGTAGATTTTCTTCGGTTGTACAGAGCAGAAATCCTTAATCACCCAAGTGAACTTTTTATCAACTTCCATCCCCATGGATTTTTATCAACACTCCTCTGAAATCAACACCCGAATTTGCAAATCAAACAATCGAGAAACAAAAACCCAAAAATAGAGATTCTAACACTTCGTTCGACACTCTTGAACATCAATTTTAACAAACGACCATAATCGACACAGCAAACAGTGTATCGGAAATCAAAAGAGTATGAGGATCAGTGCTTTAGGATTCACCTCGAGAAACGAGTGGAAATGGAACTAGTTTAGATCACGTTCACAAATGTAAGAAACTCAAAGAACAAATCTCTCCTAGTAAAATTAATTTGGGCCGAATATACGGGCCCAGTAGAGAAAAAAAAATCCTAGAAACTCTTAAAGCGTTCACGTTTTATTAAGCAAGAAACGGCACGCAGTGTTGGATCTTTGAATAGTCCCACATCGGTTATAACAAAGAAAGAGAGAATGAAAACTCAGTATAAAAAGAGAAGTCGAGACACCGAGATAATCACTTACCTGGACGGGGTCAACTCGCTATCAAGAAGACGAGTGGCCTAGGCTAGTGACTTCCATTGCACTTAGGAAGGGTGCTTAGCTTAAGGTCTTCTCATGTGGAAGAGCCTGCGTCATTATTTGTGGCAGAGGGGGCCTGCGTTCGCGCGGTCCCTACCATTCTCAGCTCAAACTTTATATAACTAATATTATATGTGAAACAAATTACTCATATCAATGATGCAACTAAATCTCGTCTATGAAACTCAAACCCTTGATAGAAAGACTGAAAGAAGAAAACACTATATTCCTAATTAACTTCCTACAATGGAGCAGGCTCAACTTACGAAGCATAGCCTCACCCAAAAAAAACCAGTCAAAAAACATCATTGCAACCGAAGCCGCTGCTTTCTCTTTCTCCAGGTCGCCTTCAAGTTCTGCCAGTGCCAGCTTTCGCTTCTTCACCTGTTTCTCGAGAGTTCTCTGATCCGTGTGTCATAAGCTATCTGTTTTTCCAAACCCTGATCCAACTTCTGACGCAACCAATCCAAGTTGAAGCCTGCTTTTATCAGATCAGAAAGCGTATTGTCTGCTTTGTTCAGGTCAAGAAGAGCATACATGTAAGCATTATTGATTCTTTAAACTGAAATTCGACGTGAGATCCGGATGTTTATCAAAGATTGCCTTCACCTGATTAAAACAAGAAAAAAGGTCAAATTTCAGTTTATCTCCAATATTGAAACAAGAGTTGAATAAATTGTCAAGCTTTATTATTACCTGCGAATATGAAGAACCTGAAAGGCGTTTACTTCAATAGTTACATCATCTTTGTTCTGCAAATCTTCAGATGAAGATTAATAATCATGATCTCTGCCTTCACTATCTTCACTGACCTCTGCAACTTGTGATGCGTTTAATTAATGTCTCAATAACTTCAAGAGCTCCTACTTCAGCAATAACCATGATTGATCCGTTCACCAAGAATCCACCATTTATGGCATTAAGTTTGGATAGGGGAATCATATCTAAGAAACCCATGTTCGGAGTTTTCTTATCAAACCAACCTCCTCGTCTTTCTGTAACATTTTCACCCATTAATGGGTCAATCAACATAGAATAGTTAAAGCACTACATAAACTAAAATCCTCTCTGGGGATTGCAAGTTTGGAACATCAAATTGCTACTGTCAAAATGATTCATTTTTATAAAGTTTTCACTGCTTGCAAGGCATAACATTCAGCAACTCAAGTGTCGCAATTTTTTTTTCTTCGCGTTATTCTGTCACTAGTCATCACCATTGTGCATATGATTTACCTCTACGTACGGAGAGTTCCTCAAAGTTTTGATTAACAATAGTTATGCGACATTTGACGAATCTTCTCAATCCAGATGGCAGTGATTCCAAATCAGCAGCTTCCAGAAACAGAGACAAGAAGAAATCACCATGATGAGTTCCCTTGTTATAGAAGGCAATAAGACTCCTGCCAGACAAAAAAACACCATAAGAAAAGAATCACCAAAACTATATATGGGTGATTTCATGATTGATATCACGTTAACTTAAATGGACGAAAACATCTGAAAAATAACAAAAGAAACTATGATTTTTACCATTTGAAGCCACCAATCACGACTGGATCAGAGTAACAACTATTCGATTGCAAAGAGGAGAAATCTTTGATCTCCCAACAAAACTTCTTGATAATTATCAACTTGCTTTGCCATTGAAGTGTGATAAAAGAGTCCCTGCAGTCAAACTACCAGAACCTGGAGACAAGATAAAACCTCTTTAACTGAATGTCACACACCCAAATTCATAAATCAATGAAACAAACTCTCGAGATACAAAGTCAGACCAATTAAAAACTAAGATTCCACTGCAAGCAATTGAATTCAACCACAACTTTTTTTTCTCTAGTTGCAACGCTCTGAATCGAATAGACTAAAGGGTCAATGCCTTGGTTGAATATCAAGCTTCAGTGTTTCAGAAAAGGAACGGAGACGAAGAGAGTGAATGGTTCACGAATTGCAGTAGAGAATTTCTCGCGATCAAAATATGACTAGAAGACGAGGTGAAGAATTAAAAACCCTAGAACCTGAATGACGCAAATACACACCCAAAGTGGTAAATAGAAGAAACAATTAATAACTAATAACAATCTTGTGCAACAAAAAAAGACAGTATATTACGTAGATTAAAAAAATAATTCAATTTTCTGTTTTACCTCTCATTAATGTTATTATATACTATGATCACACTAATTAATAAGCTAAAGGAGTAATGATAAAAGTGGAAATATTATCAAACATTTGTATTAAAATTCTAAAACGACAACTAATATGAAACAAAATTTAAGATCTAAAACGACAACTAATATGAAACGGATGGAGTATATAACTTTTATTTGGCTTGGGTAAAGCCAAATCCGCCTCGACCAACCGTCCTCCTTAATTTGGTCTCTTCTTGTCAGTTTGTAATCTAGATTATGGTGATAAAAAGTGTACTATTAAAACATATACATGATTGTAGACATTAAATGTATATTCTATGTTTGTATATGGTTGTCTTAGTACCTAAGAGAAATGACTTTAAGTGACGTTCAAATTTAAAAATTTATGTTTGGTTTAATCTGTTTATTTAATTGAACCATAATTAGACCAAATGATATAAACCTTAAAATTAAAAAATATTTTAACTTGATAAAATATCAAATATTCAAAATTAGTAAATATTTATATTATACGGTAATATGGTGGGGCGGGTTAGGGTTATGTTTTTACAATTGCGGTATTTTGTGGGTTGATTTGTCAAAACATGCAAGATAGCATGTTGATACGAGAGAGATTAAAAGGACGGGTTAGCCTATTTTAGCACTCATAAATATAAAACTTGGTTGTGTGAGAATCTAAATTCACATAATAACAAAGATTATAATTAAGATTAAATCGATATATACTTAACTAACCCATATTCATACTCTACTAATATTCACCATATGGTAAACATCATATAACTTTTATAAAATTTTACTTTTTTGTTAGATAGCAAATGTTGCTATCATTGAAGGTTACAAAAATCACATAATCATGAAATTTTTCATTAAAATTTAATTCAAACCATTTTCGTTAATGTTTGGTTAAGATAACGCTTTTTATTCAATATAAATTATACAAAAATTAATGTATTAAAATTATTGACATGCACACATATTGCACAATAAATCAACAAAATAGCATCTTCTCACTAAAAACCTATGAATCAATAACACTTAAGTTAGATCGTAGTTTTTAATTTCATTTTTATATTTCAAAATTTAATCTACAAAAAACTTATTCCTTTGCGGGTGCTCAAGTTAAAATCAATATGTTGTTTGTTAGTTTGTAAAACTTTATATGAAATTGTACTTAATGTAAGCTATGTTATATGCAGATTCGAAACTCCTTGTCTATATCGAAGTGGATATGCGCACTGGCACATCACCACAAATTGGATGTTATCCAGTTTGTTGGAAGAGGCTGAAGATCAGTTTGAAATTTTGGTCTCATGTGCCTTAGGAGCAACAACTTCTGGTGGGATCAAGGATTGCACCAAGAAGACGAGAGAGAGCTATGCGAGGATGGTTGCAAGGATGCAACGGAAGCATGGGAAGGGAAGCATGGGAAGCATCCTGGACAAGTTTTCTCGCTTTTAAATATGAACAATTTGTAACAATAAAACATAATAAGGATTCAACTTTTATTTTGTTTTTCCTTTTGAAACTGAGTTGATTGTTAGTTAAACCAAATTGATGTTTCTCTATGGACTTTAGTTAGTGTTAATATTGTATGTTCAGGAACGGCTTGCCCATAAATTTATACATTCCAGCAACCAAAGTCAACCATCCATTGACTTCCAATCGCTAGAGTTCACTTTTTGGTGCATATGTACATGAAAAATTTAGAAGCAGATACTTTGTTTCTTATTATTAATTATTGTTATTATTTTTCTTCATTCTGTTTCTAATTTGTTGTGTAAAAATGGTAGTTATATGATACTTGATTTATACGTAAACATTTTCTCTTTAAAGAAGACAGACTGTATTGAAATAAGAAAAGCTAAAGAAAGAAACAAAGAGCTTCAACTAAAATTCTCAATTAGTGACTTCTTCATTCAAACAATATCGCTGAAATCAAATGGAGTTTCAGCAGCCAAAGCTTCAGCTTTCTGTTTCTTCAGATCAGATTCTAAATCCGACAAAGTCAGCCTTCGCTTCTTGACTTGTTGCTCAAGTACTCTGATCCGTTCCCCAATGGCCCGTTTTTTCTCCTTTTTCAAGAAAGCTTCGTCCAGTTTCTGACGCAACCAATGCAACTTCAAGCCTGCTTTTGTCAGATCCAAAACCGTGCGGTCTGCTTTGTTTAGATCGTCCATTGTGAGCTCCCTAGGCGATTGGCACAGTGTCATGATTAGGTCGAGAAGAACACCCATGTAAGCATTTTTGAGCTGTTGATTCTTTAAACTGAAATCTGATGCAATGTCTGGATGTTTTTCAAAGATTGTCATTACTTGGTTTACCTGTGAAATAAGAAAAGTCAAATCGTTGTTTTATTTATTTTACATTATTAATATTGATTTTTATTTCACACTAATATGATACAAGAGTTGTATTTGTATAATTTCATGATTTTATCACCTGCGAATCAAGAACCTGAAATCCGTTGACTTCAACAATTTCATCAGCATCGTCCGACGACTTGGACCATTCTTCAGATGAAGATGAATAACTCTGCTCATCATCGCTAGATTCACTACTTTCTGTATTCTTCACCATTGATACGAAGAGAATCACTCACTTTTAAAAGCTGGAGATAATTAGTTGAGGATTAATTAACCTTCAGTGTTGCAGTCTTGCAGAAAGGAATGGAGACCAGAGAGGATATATATTTGCGATGTGAAGAGCGAGATATAACAAAATGCATGCATTTGTGACTTGATATTCTTGTCATAATAGCAAAATTAATTGTGTCCATCCAATTGAGTCACTTTGTTTGCCGTGTGTCACACTCAAAAGACATTACTTTTACAGCAAGAGACTTAATGCAACAAATTACTTCAATCTAAACTCTTTTTAGCTTCCTAAAGTTTAAGAGGACTCTAATTCAGAAATCTAACTTAAATGAACAGATCAGAACCAAAAAAACGTAAAGCCAAAGTACTTCAACAGAATGCAACAACTTCCGTCACAAGTCTTTAATATGCCCAAGTACAAGAAGACACTTAATTTGAAAACCAAAACATCCAAAAACCAAACTCCCAATAGAATGGGAAATCAATAACATTAAACAACATCATCGAAAGAGAGAGGAGATTTAGCGGACAACACCTCTGCTTTCTCCTTATCCACTAGAGCTTCCATGTCTAACCACTTCCGCTTCAATTCAGTTAACTCTTTTTGCTTAAAGTGCTGAAGCTGTTACTCCAATTCTTGCAGCCGGGCCGCACTAGCCTCCTCTTTCTTCTTCCTTTCCGACACTTGGTCTAACTTTTTCTCCAACCAATCCACCTTAAACCCTGCATACATCATGCAGACCAATGCAGCATGTGCCTGGCCTAGATCATCTTTGGAAAGCTCCTGAGGTGGCTGGCACAATGTTTCGATTAGGCCGAGGAGGAAATTCATGTAAGCTGACATAAGATGTCGGTTCTTCAGACGAATTTCTGATGCAATTCCTGGATGCTTTTCAAATATACGGCTCACAGATTTTACCTGTGAGTGAAAAAAAAAAGATGCATAAACCAGTAACAGAAAGATTTATGCAAATTATGTATAAACCAAGAAACTGATCAGGCCATAGTGAGGGACACATAGTCGCATGTCTCTTGTATTCCTGTTGAATACCATTCTTAAAACTTCTTACCTGATAAGGTAGAATTTGAAACCCATTGACATCCATGCTTTCCATTACTTGTTGAGTCTTCATGAGTAAACCAATAGTCTCTGGACCATAATTATATTCCTCCAAATCTTGAGTTGTCTCTTCAGATTCCTCTTGTACATCTAGTTTCCCAATAACTTCAAGAACATCGACCTCAGCGACAATCTTAAGTTTTCCATCGACATGAAATACTCCATCGTCGGTATTTGAAAATACGAATTTGCAGTAGAAGGCTTCCTCATCAAACCATTGCTCTGTTTCTGGTAACATCAAAGAAAACATAATTCGTTTCTTTTTTTTGTATACCTCAAATAGGGAGCACTATATAAAGTTGGGATGAAACGAAGTATGTAGCAATGCTATTACTGAGGTAATTATTTAGTGCATATGATCCGGAGACAAAGACTTTTGATATCATTCAGTGAAAAGAATAAGAAAAAGTGATCACCTTTCAGTAATGAGAGTTCTTCAGAACGTTGATTTACAATACTTAGGCGAACTTTTGCGTGTCTTCTCCATCCAGACGGCAATGGTTTACGATCACAAACTTCAAGATACAGAGGGAAGTAACCAACCTTATCTAATTGGAGAAATGCACCAAGACGCCTACCCGAACGAAAAAAAAAGACAAGAATTCATCAAAACTGTAGATGGTAGAGACGTTAGTTTAAGAAGACGAAAACATTAACAAAACAAGTTCTTTTTTATACCATTTGCATCCACCAATCACGAATGGAACAGAGTAACACCACTTCTTTAATGAGAAGAAATTCTTTATCACCCAACCGAACTTCTTATCAGCTTGGTTTGCCATTGATGTGATGAAACATTAACTTGCAATCAAACTATAAGACCCTGAAACAGAATTAGAACCTTTCAACAAAATGTATACGAACCCACACCAATCAACACAACAGAAACGCACAAAAAATACTGAAATTCCAATGCAATCAGAGCCTTGCTAAATGAGGAGAATCCCTAGTGCTCAAAAGTTAAAGTGCATGAAGAAGAGTAAGGGTAAGATCAATACTTAGTTTTTGGATTAGTGTGGAAAAAAGTAGAGACAAAAAGGCTATATACTCACAGAGTTAGCGAGGGGTTTCTGGCTTTTGGGTTTCTTCTTCTAAGAGATTTATGTTGAAAATAGATGCATCATTAATAACATAACAGAATGCGAATAGCCTTCGCTCATCGTAATTTGATACTGTCTTAACTACGGATTAATAAATGGTAATACCGATGGATTTTATTGGCAGCCACTTGTCTGTCGCAACTCTTCGTGTACCAGTCTATGTATTCGACAAAAAGACATTGCTTGTTCATCAAGAAACTAGCCATATCAACTTTACTTTCATAAGTTTAAAAGGACTCTCGTTTCAAAGACACAAACGAGCATAACACCAATGAATAGTTCGCCTGAGCTAAAAAATATGTATTTTTGCAACCACGATAGTTGAGGATTTAAATGAGCAATTTCCCTTGTGATTGAATATCAAAATCAAATGGGACTCGTTCCACTCTATAAAAATACTTGTCCAACATTGAACATTGAATAACCCCACAGGAGTAGAAATCATGAACACCAAAAATGAGTATCGACCTTAAGTGGAGCTCCGAATGGACAAAACCTCTGTTCTCGCACTTGTCCATAAAGTCATGAAGTTGTTGCTCTATTTCTTGGAGCTTGGCCAAACCAGACTGTTCTTATCTCTTTTCTTTTATTTTTCTTGGTCCAGCTTTTTCTCCAACCAATCCACGTGCATCTTTCAAGTATGACAGTGCAATGTCTGCTTCCACTGCATCAACTATGAATTGAACATTAACTAAACAATAAGAGTAAGACCTAAACCCCCTCATCCACACACAAACACCCTTACAAGCTCCGTCACTTTTTACTGTTTAATCAAATAAAATATAGATTTAAACCCATTCAAATAAAGTGAGCATATCCAAAATAATAAGGCAAGCCCTAAAGCTTGTTTGATACTTGTGAACAAGTAAGCAAGAGAGAATTAAAAACTCTATCCAAAAGAGAATTTTGCCGAAACAAGAATAGCTAAAATAAAAAAAACCATTCTTAGAAGGTGATATAAACGGAGCAGATTATAAATAAGAAACAGAGCTCCAACTAAAATCGTCATCTTATGACTTCTTTATTCGAACACATCTCTGATAGCAGTTCGAGCTTTTGCAGCCAAAGCCGCAGCTTTCTCTTTCTTAAGATCGGATTCCAAATAGGACAAAGTCAGCTTTCGTTTCTTGACCTGTTCCTCGAGTTCTTTGATACGGGCTCCACTGTTCTTCAAGTAAGCTTCATCCAACTTCTGACTTAACCAATCAACCTTCAAGCCTGCTCTAGTAAGATCATAAAGCGTAATGTATGCTTTGTTTAGTTCTTTCAAGGTAAGCTCCTTAACCGACTTGCTCAGTGTCGCGATTAGGTCAAGGAGGACATCCATGTAAGCATTCTTGAGCGTTTTAGTCTCTAAATTAAAGTTTGAAGTGAGATCTGGATGTTTTTTAAACATTTCCCTCACCTGGTTTTCCTGAGAGCCATAAAGATATAAACAGAAAAGGTTAAATCGAATTATCTTCTATGTTATTCAACATTAAGAAACAGAAATGATTACATGTTATTCTCATGCTGTGTTGTTATATAACAGAGAGTTGAATAGTGTGGTGCTTACCTGTGATACAAAAATCTCAAACCCATTGAATTCAACAGTTTCATCATCGTCCGAGGACGACGAGTCTTCAGACGAGGTAAAATCATTGTCTTCACTATCACTAGGCACACTACTCTTTGCTCTCTTCAACATTGATATATACGAAGAAATATATCTCAAGATTCAAACTACAGTTTATATAAGATGAAGAATAGAAGAAGCCAAAGGATCAAATAGACAGTCTTGGAGAAGAAGAGTGGATACAGAGAGGCTATATATACAGTTGCAGAGTTAGTGAGACGTTTCTTATTTCAGTCAAGAAAATGCAAGCATCCTTAATAACGTGAGTGAATGCGAACAACCTTGACTCTTCGTGACTTGTTACTCTGCCATAAATCCGAGTTAATTAATATTGGTAATAGGTAAACAGGATGGAAATTTAATTAAATGGCGTTTGTGAAAAAAAAAAAAAAAAAATTGGTGTCCATCCAATTGGGCCTCTTGTTCATACACAGAGACGTTACTTTTTCATCACGGCATAGAGGAAAATGGACAGAAACACTTAAAACTGAATCACTCCTATTATAGAAAATTTCCGGAAACTTTTGTTGGTACTTGACTCACACGTCACTTGCTGTATTCAAGTCATTCAAAGATAATTTATCATACCTTTTCCATATCTTAGAGATTCTATATTCTAAGAATATGATCAATCCTTCATGGAAATCTAAAGAGTACTTAGGTTAACTACATTGTGGAAATTTCCAAGACATTTGTCTCTTTTATCTTCATAAGTTTTAGAAGGCTCTCATTACGAAACAAAGATTGCAAACGAACAAACCAGAAAACCAAGAGGACCCAAACTCCAAGTCCCTTAAGAACATTAAACAACATCATCGAATGAGAGAGAAGCTTTTGCAGCTGAGACCTCTCCCTTCTCTTTCTCCACCAAAGCTTCCATGTTTGAACACTTCTCCTTTAAGTCCTTCAACTCTTCCTCCATTCCTTGCAGCCGAGTCTCACTGACCTGTTCTTTCTCCTTCTTTTCAGACACCTCATCAAGTTTCTTCTCCAACCAATCCAACTTATACCCTGCATCTGACATGAATCCCAGTCCAGAATACGCATCAGACAGATCATCCTTGGAGAGCTCGTGAGGCGACTGGCATATAGTCTCAATCAGACTGAGTAGAAAACTCATGTAAGCTGTCCTAAGATTTGGGTTCTGAGGACGGAATTCAGATGCAAGCTCTGGGTGTCTTTCAAACATACGGCTCACAGATTTTGCCTTTCGGAGACACATCAAAAGAATCATATTTATATATAGAACAGAAAATGTTGTCTCTCGTAGGCTGAAAATTCTACACACAAAGTTCGTATAGTTCTTAATTTCTTACCTGCAGAGGAAGAAGTCGAAACCCATTAACATCCATGGTTTCCGTTATTGTTGTTGAAGTTTCATTCGATACATCTAATTTGCCAATAACTTCAAGAACCTCTACCTCGACAACAATTTTGAGTTCCCCGTTTACCAGAAATCCGCTATCTTTGGCATGGAGTTCATTAAGGGGAAGTGCGGATAGACGACCCCAGCCGGTAGATTTATCCTCAAACCACTGTTGTGTTTCTGTAAAATCATAAAACATAATTCATCTACCCACGACTGAAAGATTCATAAAAGTTGAGCAATACGTTGTCCAAAATATAAAAGATTGAAAGAAACGGTTGCCATAAATTGATTATTGTGTGTTTATAATATTGTTGTTAAAATAATTTGGAGAGCATTGAGAAGAAATAATCACCTTCGAATTGACAGTTTTTTTCCGAATTTTGATTTACTATAGTTTGGCGATACCGTGCGTGTCTTCTCCATCCAGAAGGCAATGATCCAGAATTGACGGCTTCGAGAAACAAAGACAAGTAATCAACCTTATTTCCTTTGGGATAGGCATTAAGACACCTACAGGAGGCACGAATGAGAGAAATTGCCAAAAACTGTAGAGAATATCACATATGTCTACATGGACAAAAACACTTGAAAACAAGTTCTCTTCTTCTTACCATTTGCAGCCACCGACGACGAAATGATCAGAATAAATTTTCTCCGATTGCAAAGAGGAGAAATTCTTTATCACCCAAGTGATTTTCTTATCAAATTGCTTCCCCATTGATCTTGATGAAGATTCCTCTGAAATCAAACTGGCATAACCAAAATTTAAAAAACCCGAACAAACTAACATATATAGAAGAAAACCATAGAGCCCGACTTGATGAAGATGATCCAATATGTAGTCGAAGCCTTTATAAGTTCGAATGTCACCATAAAGCATCTAAATGTGAATCCTTTAGATTACGTACAAGAAGGAATGGGAATAGCTTTCGCTCTTCCAAAGGTTACTTGGTGTATATGCATTCTGGATTCTATTTTGCCAAAAACTAATTCAAACATATTAAAAATTCCTGACAAGGTTATTTTAATAGACCTAAAATGAAATTACTCAGAAAACAGAGAACTCTGTTTTCAATTAATCCTTCACCATATAGAGAGAACACACGCTGTATTCCTGTGTTGCATGCATCCAAAAATACTCTAAAACAAAACAAGATGAAACATATATTGATATCAGTTCCTCCTAATTCTTCAAAGTTAATAAAATGAGGTTCATACGGCAAATGCATGAAGAGAAAACAGAGAATCAATGTTTAGTTGATGATTAACCTAAAGTGTTGCAGAGTCCACAAGGGGTTCTGTTTCTTTATGAGATCTCTTCCTAAGATAGATAGATAGAAAATGAAGGTATCTCGAATAACTTGCAGGGCGAAAAGCCTTGACTCAATCGTAACTTAGCTTTAAACTATTTGTACACCGAAACCGGCTAACCCTAAAACTTATTTGATACTTGATTCATAAGTAAGAATTAAGAAAGAATTCAAAAAATCTCTATCAAAAAGGAATTTTCTGAAACAAGGAAAGCGAAAATGTAAGACTGTTCTACTCATTATTGTAAGATGAGATAAAGCAGCAGATTTTTAAGAAGTAGAGAGCTACATCTAAAATCACTAGTGCTTAATTAAACAACATCGCAAAACCAAGACTGCAAATGAACATACCAGAACTCAAAGTAGAATCAAACTCCAAGTCCCTAATTAAGAACACAAGAACATTAAAAAACATCATCGAATGAGAGAGGAGCTTTTCCAGATAACACTTTCACCTTCTCCTTCTCCACCAGAGCTTCCATGTCTGAACACTTGAGCTTCAAGTGCTTCAACTCTTCATCTATAGCTTGCAGCCTAGTTTCACCAATCTCTTTATTTTCTGACAACTCGTCAAGTTTCTTCTCCAACCAATCCAAGTTAAACCCTGCCTCTGTCATGAATTCAAGTGCAGCATATGCACTAGACAGATCATCTTTGGAGAGCTCCCGAGGCGGTTGGCACATAGTCTCAATCAGACTGAGTAGAAAACTCATGTAACCTGTCCTAAGTGTTGGGTTCTTTGGAAGGAATTCAGATACAATCTGTGGGTGTCTTTCAAACATACGTCTCATAGATTTTCCCTGAGATTTGTAAAAGAGGGTGAATAAAAAACAACACAAAAGCACCATCTATATTATAGAACACATAATGTTATATCTTGTGGTTTGGTAACATTCTTAATTTCTTACTTGTGAAGGAAGAAGTTGAAATCCATTAACATCTATTGTTTCCGTTACTGTTGAAGTTTCCTCTGTTACATCTAATTTGCCAATAACTTCAAGAACATCTACCTCTGCAACAATTTTGAGTTCCCCATTTACCAGAAATCCGCCATCTACGGCATGAAGTTCATTCAGGGAACACCTTGAATGACGACCCCTGCTGGGACACTTCTTATCAAACCACTGTTGTGATTCTGTAAAATCACATAATAGAAATCATCCAATCAGTTTACATATTGAACTATGTTCCTGTGGATTAAACGACAATGCAGTTCACAACTTGGCACAAAACTTTGACACTAAACTCAAATACCTTACAAGAATCCAGCCCAAATGAGCCTTACACGACGTCAAAAATCTCGCAGAACAACAAGACTGACGACTGAAAGATTCGTTAAAGTTGAGATATCATTTTTCCTAGGAACTCTTGCAAGGCGAGCAGTAAAGAAACTATCACCATTTCGTTTGGAGTTTTTTTCTGAATGTTGATTAACTATAGTTAGGAGATATCGTGCGTGTCTTCTTCATCCGGATGGTAATGATCTATAATCAGCGACTTCCAGAAACAGAGATAAGGAATCATCAACCTTATACCCATTAGGATATGCAGTAAGACGCCTGCAGGAAACAAGAATAAAAGATTTGAGGAGAATTACTAAAATTAACATGGACGGAAATCACTTGGAAACAAGTTAACTTCTTACCATTTGCAGCCACCGACCACGAATTGATCAGAATAAATTTTCTCAGATTTCAAAGATGAGAAATTCTTAATCACCCAAGTGATCTTCTTTTCATATTGCTTCCCCATTGAATCTTGATGAAGAACCATAACCAAAATTGAAAATTAAGAATCCAATACGAACAGTCTTGACTCCTTTGTGACTTGATTGATAATCTGCCATAATTACGAAATAACAAAATGCCAAGAGAATCTACATCCTCGAGCCACTCTATTGGGCCTCTCTGTTCATACTATAAATGATCATTAGTTTCCCAAACCATGAAGATTCACAAGGTACGATTAAAATCGTATATAGGTAAAACAATTTAATTAGAAGCGGATACTCTGTTTTTTCTTGTCACTTTCTTTCCATATTACAATTAATGTTTAGTATCTCCTTTATGAATTTCCTTATGCAAAATTTAGATTATATAATCAAAACATATTTACGGTCAAAAATAGAATGAACATCTTAAAACTTCCTTATAAGGTTATTCTAAAAAAAAAAAAGAGGACGTAAAGCCGGTAATTGCTACGAAAACAGAGTTCTCTGTTTATCACTCAATCTTTCAGGACCTTCACCATAGTCAGTCTCATACTCTGGTTACTGGTATTACGAGTCAGTCTTCTTTTCTAAAATCCTATTCCATAAGAACAAATGCCAGCCTTGAATCTATATCTATATAAGGTGGAGAAAATTGAAGTTATGGTCCAAAACTTTATGATGCATGCATCCAACGATATTCTATAACGAAGCAAGATGAAACATATATTGAATTATTCCCTCCTTTTTCCGCCTAGTGAGAAATAAACGGCAAGTGCATGAAAAAGATAAAACAGAGATGCCTAGTAGTAGTAGATGATTAACCTTAAGTGTTGCAGAAACGGAATGGAGACGAAGATGCTATATATACTTACAGACTCAGCAATACATGTGACGAGAGTCCTCAACTAGACAATACTTCTTCACAAGATGTGACATGACAACTGATGAAATAGGAGAACGAAACTAAGTCAGTGGAACTCTTGAGTGCTTAAGAACTCAAGACATCAAAGTAGTGAGGATCTTTGGCAGCAGAATCCTCTGCCTTATCAGAGACAAGATTTAGTTTGGAGATCTGAAAATAAACAATAACATATTCCATATCCAGTTTCCACAAAAATGGTTTTCTCTTATTCACCACATTCTGTTCAGACACATGGCAATTACTTTGTCATCAAGTAAGCTAGCTTAAACAGTTTGTAAACAAAAACCATATATGGGACATAACGCAGCAGATGTAAGAAGCAGAGCTTTGCCTAAAGTCACTGATGACTTCTTTATCCAAACAACATCACAGAACCAAGACTGGAAACGAATAGACCAAAACACCAACTAAAAGTCCAAGTGCCTAAGAAATCGAGAAAATTAGATAACATCATCGAATGAGATAGGTGTTATTGCAGTCGACACCTCTGATTTCTCCTTCTCCAGCTGAGCTTCGAGATCTGAGCACTTCTGTTTCAAATCATTCAACTCGTCCACAATTTCTTGCATTCGAGTCTCACCAGCCTCTTCTTTCTGCTTCTTTTCCGACATCTCATCAAGTTTCTTCTCCAACCAATCCAATTTAAATCCAGCGTCAGTCATGGATCCCAGTGCAGCATATGCCTCAGCCACATCAGTCATGGGGAGCTCGTGAGGCGACTGGCGCAGAGTCTCAATCAGACTAAGTAGCAAACTCATGTAACCTGTCCTAAGGTTTGTGTTCTTTGGACGGAATCCAGATGCAATTTCTGGGTGTCTTTCAAACATATGGCTCACAAACTCCACCTAAGAGTTAAAACGAAGGTATAAAGTAGAATCCATATTCAG
The DNA here is from genome assembly GCA_002933935.1 of Eutrema yunnanense. Taxonomy (NCBI): domain Eukaryota; kingdom Viridiplantae; phylum Streptophyta; class Magnoliopsida; order Brassicales; family Brassicaceae; genus Eutrema; species Eutrema yunnanense. The sequence goes on along the minus strand of PKML01009694.1, from coordinate 944,273 downwards.
AGAGCAATTTTAGGAGACAACACAAAAGCTACGTATAATAGAACACATAATGTTTGTCTCTGCCAGGTGGTGGCTGAAATTGAAATATTTACACACAAAGTTTGTAACATTCTTAATTTCTGACCTGTGAAGGAAAAAGTTGAAACCCATTAATATCCATGGTTTCTGTTATTGTTGATGTTTCCTCTGTTACATCTAAATTGCCAACGACTCCAAGAACCTCTATCTCGGCAACAATTTTGAGTTCTCCATTTACCAAATATCCGCTCTCTTTGGCATGAATTTCATTAAGGGGAAACATGGATAGACGACCCCAACGGGGAGCCTTCTCATCAAACCACTTTTGTTCATCTGTAATCACAAAACAGAATTCACATAATTAATTAAACTACTCTCTAGTGGACTGGACAACAATGTTTACAACTTAGCACAAAACTAATCTAAAACCCCTCCCAACACAAAACACCCTTGAGCCTTACACGATGTTTACAAAGCATTGCAAGAGGATTGAACAATAATGTTTACAACTTAGCCTTACACGACATCAACATAAAATCTCGCAAAACAAACAAGATCTACAACTAAAAGATAAGTGACATTTGAACTATCCTATGTCGGAACTATCCTATAGTGTCATTGAAAATAATTTGGAGAGAGGAACTTTTGCAAAGCGAGCAGTGGGAAGAAATAATAATCACCATTTTGTCTGCAACGTTTTACGGAGTTGTGATTTACAATACTTAGGAGATATCGGGCTTGTCTTCTCCATCCAAGAGGCAATGATTTATAATTGGCGACTTCCAGAAACAGAAACAAGTAATCAACGTTATTCCCCTTGGGGTAGGCACAAAGACGCCTGCAAGAAACACGAATAAAAGAATCAGCAGGATATGACCTAAATCTACATGGACGAAAACACTTGAAAACCCTTACCATTTGCATCCACGGACAACGAATTCATCAGAATAAAGTTTCTCCACTCGCAAAGAGGAGAAATTCTTAATCTCCCAAGTGATCTTCTTTCTAAATTGCTTCCCCATGATTCCTCTGCAACCAAACTAGCAGAACATGAATACAAGAAAAACCCTAGATCAACTCGAGTAGCTAGCACACACCCAACAGTTTAATATAAGTCGGACAACCAAACAACAATTACCAAATTCGAAGCCTTGACAAGTTCGAATACCACTCTAAAACGAATCTTTATGAAATTATTAAGATTCCAGTTTTTCCTTTATCACGTACACGGAAACACTGCGAATCGTTTCTGATCTTTCTAATCCTAGCTAGGGTTTATACATTTTCATCTCTGGATTAATTAAAAACAAAATTATATGTAACCGAACCCTTGAATTTATTCTATAAATGCGGAAACTAATTTTTCAAAAACGATTGATCAATAAAATATAATTAATTTAGGATTTAAAATGAAATATAATTTCAATCGTAGGGTTGNTAATTTAAGATTTGGTTTGTTGATTTTTTTTTTGGAAATTGCAAGAAGAAGCCTGCCAGAAAGCCCAAAAGAACAGAATCACGAAAAACCATAGACGATATCACCTAAGCACTTCTCAGATTGCAAAGAGGAGAAATCCAGAAGTTTAATTAAAGCTGTTTTCAATTTTCTTTAATTAAACTTCTGTACAAAGCATAGATTGCAAAGAGGAGCACCGCTCGGAAGGAGATCCATCACCACCAACATCACTGGAGCTGTTTTCAGTGATATCCTTTTCAGTGATACATTAAAAAGTTCATCGGATATAATAAAATCCAGAGCAAAACAAAAAAGGATATAATTACCGAGCCAGCAAGGGAGCTCTGTCTTGTAAGAGAGATATTATCTGCAATACTGTAGAAGGGTGTGTTATGAAACAAAACTGCAAGATATCATTTTTAACAACCTCAGAAATGCATAAAAGTTCATTATCTTACAAGAAGACTCTTATTTTAGAAACAAAGACAGAAATGAACAAATCAGAACACCAAGTATTTGCCTAAGAATTACAACTGATCAAACAATATCATCGAAGGAGATAGGAGCTCTGGTGGCAGACAACTCTGCCTTCTCCACCTCGAACTTGCGCTTCAAGTCATGAAGCTGTGCCTCCATTTCTTGCACTCGGGCCTCACAAGACACCTCTTTCTCCTTCTTTTCTTTGACTTGGTCCAGCTTCTTCTCCAGCCAATCCACCTTAAATCCTGCATCTTTCAAGTATGTTAACGCCATGTCCGCTTCCACCATATCTTCATTGGAGAGCTCCTGAAGTGGCTGATACATCGTCTCGATTAAGCTAAGCAGGAAATTCATAAATGTTGTCCTCAGATGTTGGTTCTTTGCACGGAATTCTACTGCAATGTCTGGGTGTCTTTCAAATATACACATCACAGATTCTACCTGTGAGTAAAAGGATGTCTTATTTTATATGACCTGAATACATTTAATTCCATAAACTAAAAATCTTTTCAAAGATATATCATCAAAACAGAAAAACCAATAGTCTTCCCATAATCAACTAAAACAGGATTGAATGCAGAACACATGATCATACCTCTTGGTATTAAGATTTGAGATTTTGCCAAAAAGTAAAAAAACAGAGTTGATAACTAAACTTAACTTCTTACCTGTGAAGGAAGAACCTGAAACCCATTGACCTCTAACTTTCTCAGTGGAATGGATTCCTCAACTACATCTGATGCACCAATAACCTCAACAACAATCATGAAATCTCCATTTACCAGAAATCCACCGTCTTCCGCAAGGATTTCATAAGGGATTGTATAGGAGATGCCATAGGTAGGAGGATCCTGCTCATCAGAGCTGTGCTCTGAAACTGATGCAGCCAGAGATGGATTACATCCCATGAGTAGGTATAAATCAAATAAAGCACTAAATTAGCTATGCTCCTGGAATTAAAACATCAATTTAGGCAGCTTAGCATGAAGCTTAAAAGCTATGCCATGCAAATCCAAACTAGGTCAAATGACACTACTTTCGTTAAAACAATTGTGTATGTGTGTGTGTGATACTGTCACAGGCAATGACTTGAAGACAAAACTCTTGCAATCATTCACCAAAAATGAATCATCGAGTGAATAGATGATAATTGGAATTACCTGACATTATGGATAGCTTTTCAGATAGTTGATTTACAATCCTTAAACGAACTTTTACACCGTCAGAAGGTAATAATCGACGATCATCAGCGAACAGATACAGATGCAAAAACACAAGGTCACATTCCGCAGTAAGATGCCTGCCCGAAAACGAGAAAGAAAATGAATCACCAAACCTCGAAAAGATGAAAACCATTTGAAAGAAAGTTTTATTTTTACCATTCAAAGCCACCAATCACAAATGNAACCCTTGAATTTATTCTATAAATGCGGAAACTAATTTTTCAAAAACGATTGATCAATAAAATATAATTAATTTAGGATTTAAAATGAAATATAATTTCAATCGTAGGGTTGTTGATTTTTTTTTTTTGCGATTGTAGAATATCTAATTTAAGATTTGGTTAGTTGATTTTTTTTTGAAATGGCAAGAAAGCCCAAAAGAACAGAATCACGAAAAACCATAGACGATATCACCTAATTCATAGATTGTTTGTATGGCTTTATTTAGTCAATTTCGATAGGGTTTTTTTTTCCAAAGTGATTGTTTTGATTCAATTTTGTAGCTGTTTACATGATGTTGAGAACAGGAATGATTTTCCAATTTTTGTGAGGAATAAGACTTGATTTTTATAAGGAAGAAGATAGAATCAAAGTTTTTACCGGTTTGCAAATTCAATCAGAAAATTTGGTGTGATTATCTTCGAAGAAGAAAAAGATGAAGAACACCGCTGGGAAGGAGATCCATCACCACCGACATCACTGGAGCTGTTTTCATGTGGTCGGATTTTAATTCAAGTCTATTTTTTCTTCTCTGGTAGTCAAACAAAACAAAACAAAACAAAAACCCAAAAGAGATGTAAAAGATGTTTTTTGTTCTTTGAATATAATTTAACATTCTCTTCAAACAAAACAAAAAAACCACCAAAGAGATGTAACATTATTTAATTCGTAATAATGTAGAAGGGTGTGTGTATGAAACAAAACTGCAAGATATCATTTTTAACAACCTCAGAAATGCATAAAAGTTCATTATCTTACAAGAAGACTCTTATTTTAGAAACCAAGACAGAAATGAACAAATCAGAACACCAAGGATTTAAATTAGCTATGCTCCTGGATTTAAAACATCAATTTAGGCAGCTTAGCATGAAGCTTAAAAGCTATGCCATTCAAATCAAACATCCTAGACCAATATATAACTCCAGTCCAAACTAGGTCAAATGACACTACTATCGTTAAAACAATTGTGTATGTGCGTGTGTGAATCATCGAGTGAATAGATGATAATTGGAATTACCTGACATTATGGATAGCTTTTCAGATAGTTGATTTACAATCCTCAAACGAACTTTTACACCGTCAGAAAGTAATAATTGACAATCATCAGCGCACAGATAGAGATGCAAAAACACAAGGTCACATTCCGCAGTAAGATGCCTGCCCGAAAACGTGAAAGAAAATGAATCACCAAACCTCGAAAAGATGAAAACCATTTGAAAGAAAGTTTTATTTTTACCATTCAAAGCCACCAATCACAAATGGATCAGAATAACACAGCTCAGAATGCGAAAAAGAGAAGTTTTTCATCACCCACACAAACTTCCTTTCATCTTGCTTCTCCATTGATGTGATGAAAGATTCCTAGCAATCAAGGACGCTCTAGTAATACAATCTGAGCAACAAAATCAAACCAAAAGCCTATGTTCTCAAAGCCTTATAAGTAGCAAAAATTTTATATCAAGAAAATGATATATCAAGTATATATGAATAACTGCACTGAATACGAGCAGCCTTGGTTCATCGTGACTTGATACTCTATATTATCATCATTACGAGTTAATAAAATGGTAATACCGATGAATGTTAAACGAGTCTAACTCAGAGCCACTCGCTTGACCATGTGACTCTTCAAGTGCCACCTCTCAATTTATACAAGAAGAAATTTCCATTATATTATCATCAACAATTAATATACATGCGACTCTTAAAAGTGCCACTCTCTGTTAACTGTTTCACAATATCTGAAAAACTTTTTTACGTAAGGGGATGCTCATTTCATAACCTAGTCGATGAACTTCAAGTACTTAAGAACGCTCCAAGATCTCTGTTTATACGGCACAAAGTGATTTACTTCTTCGTCAAGAAACTTAGAGATGCAACAAATTTGGTAGCCAAAACTTAGATAGACCATAGAATCTCCGTTCATAAGCATCTGTCATGAACTTGCCATCAAAACAGTGCTCTGTGAAAACTCACCGAAGAGATATAGCAAAATTTTGCAACTGAAACTTAGATAGATCTCAGCCGCAAAATATATATATTCCACAAAAAGTGATAACTTCAGAAATGCATACAAGTTCATTATCTTACAAGAAGACTCTTATTATAAAACCAAGACAGAAAATGAACAAAGCAGAACACCAAGAATGCCTGAGAATTTCAAGTGATCAAACAAAATCATCGAAGGAGAGCGGAGCTCTGGTAGCCAACAACTCTGCCTTCCCCATCTCATACTTGCGCTTCAAGTCATGAAGTTGTGCCTCCATTTCTTGCACTTGGGCCTCACAAGACAGCTCTTTTTCCTTCTTTTCCTTTAGTTGGTCCAGCTTCTTCTGCAACCAATCCACGTTAAATCCCACATCTTCCAAGTATGTCAGTGCAATGTCTGCTTCCACCAGATCTTCATTGGAGAGCTCCTGAAGTGGCTGGTACAGCGTCTCGATTAAGCTGAGCAGGAAATTCATAAAAGTTGTCCTCAGATGTTGGTTCTTTGCATGGAATTCTACTGCAATGCCTGGGTGTCTTTCAAATATACTCCTCACAGATTCTACCTGCCAGTGAAAGGGCATCAAAACCATATCATACAAATTTTTGGAGACCTCAATACATAATAGTTTTGTCTTGGAAAAAACAAGATCTCTGCAACTTACATACAAATCCAGAAACTCAAGGGCTTTTACAAATTGTTTTTTCAATTTTTCCTGTACTTGTAAATGATTTTCTGATAAGAAAACCAGATATTCTTCCCAAAATCAACCTAAGTACACTCGATTGAAGACTACATGATTCTATCTCTTGTATTCAGATTTGAGATACTTATATGGAGTTGAGCACTAATCTTAAATTTCTAACCTGGGAAGGAAGAACTTGAAACCCATTGACATTCACCCCTTCCTTTCCTGCTGGAGTTTCCTCTGATACATCTAATTTGCCAATAACTTGAAGAACATCTACCTCGGCAACAACCATGAGTTCTCCATTTACCAGAAATCCACCATCTTTGGCATGAAGTCTTGCAATTGGAAGCATGAGAGGAGAGCCCCAGTTAGGAGACTTCTCACCAAACCACCGGTCTACTTCTGCAAAATATTTCATAATTTTACACAATATTTCGAATGAAGGAGTGCATGAACTATATGCTCCTTGTGAAAGTGAAGTTGATATCATGCATTGATTTCACTGACAAGGACCATCCACAAAAATGAATAAACAAGTGAGCAGCTGAAGAGAGAATGCACCTTTCTGTACAGATAGCTCTTCTGAAAGTTGATTTCCTATACTTAGGCGATATTTTACATATCTTCTCCATCCACAACCAATTGGCATTGATTGACTGCAAGCAACGCCCAGATACAGACACAAGTACTCAAGTTTATTTCCTTGGGCAATGGCAAGAAGACGCCTGTTGGAAAAGATTAGTCACCGCCGGAACTAATTAAAATTAAGAACAAAAAACCAGTAAAGATGGTTATGTTTACCATTTACAGCCACCAATTACGAATGGATCAGAATACAAATTCTCAGATTGCAAAGAGGAGAGATTCTTTATCACCCAGACGAACTTGTTTTCAACTTGCTTCTCCATTGTTGTGATGAAGATTCCTCACTATTACAGCATGCAGAGAATATAAAGCCCCAAGAACAGAATTTCACACAACAAATTCATATAAATTCTCTAGCAAAGTTTATGAAAAAGCTAGTTACAAAATGTGGAAAGGAAAACAAAACAGGTCCAAGAGTTAAAAAGGATCTCACCCTTCAGAGTCGTTTAGAACGCAAAAAGAACAGAGACACAGACCTTTGAAAAACATCCAAGTTCGTCTTTTGAAATTTTTGAAGAGAGAGAAATAGGAATGCAAATCGTTTTGTTTTTGTCGAGGAGGAAAGCCAATCGATTTTGCCTCTCATCATTGATTCCCCAATATATAGCATGAAAGTTAATACATGCATTATATGTGAACGGTCGATAGATTCGAATCACCATGTATGAAAATAATCGTTTGTAAGAAAAACTTAGAAGCATATACTACTCTGTTCTTTTTGTCATTGTTTTTCTTACGAAAACAGTATATTACTTTATGTTGAATTTACAAGGAACCGATGATAAGATTATATAATCAAACGGTTTTTGTTTAGATATAAAAATAGACATACGTCAACAAAAATAACGTCAACAAAGAACTGAAAGAAAACATAATGTGCAGCACGATGTAAAACAGAGAACTCTGTATCTCACCATGTTCTTCGCCATACACGAAAGCACACAACTAAACCCTAGGAACTTAATGTGATACCGAACTTCGTAAAACAACGAATTTATAGCACACTCAGGTCTCAAATGACAGTTTCACATACACTGCTAATGTTTGGGGTTGAACGAAAAGTTGGATTTGAAAACATTGAAACCACTTCAAATCAGATATGTCCAAAAGCGACTGTGATCGTAAAACAAAATCAAAGCAAACCGGCCTCAACCAAATAAAATCGGAACATAACAATTTAACCAAAACTTAACCCTTCCTCCTCTCAGAAGTAACAACGGTCTCTTGGAAACGAACAAAGAAAAAATACCAAAAATGTCTTAACAATCAAACAGCTACATCGAACGAGCGCTTCCAGGTCTGATCAGTGATCACTTCTGCAATAATTTCTCTAAAGCAAAAATTCTCTTTCTTGCAACCAAGAGCTCCTCCTGCTGGACGCCGACAATAGATCCCATTAAAACGAAGAGGAAAAACAGAAATGCTGTCCACATAAGTTTGTTCCTTGGTCTGGATTTTACAGAATTTTCTACCTGCAAGTCTTCGAAATATAAGTCTTTGAAACATGAAAACAGTTATTAATTTTGAACCATGATTAATTTTACCATTATTTCTAACCGCATCTCGCTTGAACCATTATTAATTTTCATACCTGTTTAGTCCCATTGACATCATTGATTTGCTTTACTGGTGAAGTTTTCTTAAGCAAGTCATTAGACTCAGCAGCACCAACTTTCACTATTTTCTTGCTCAGAAGTTTGGAAGCCTCATCAGATGCATCCATTGTGCCAAGAACTTCAAAAAGATCAACCTCTGCTACAATCATGACTTCTCTGTTCACAAGAAATCCACCATCTTTGTCATGAAGTTTGGAAAGAGGAAGCATTTCTGGAAACCCCCAAGTGGTTGACTTGCCATCAAAACAGTGCTCTGTTTCTGCAAACATTTCATCCAAATAGTTAAGTAAGACTGATCCGAAAAACTTCCCAAAACCAACACAACACACACTTGAGTCACCAACATAGAGTTCCAGTTGAAACAAGCTCAAGAGATAAAACATGAACCTTTTTCTAGGGTGAGCAAGTACAAGGATTGAATGGATTAAATGTGTGCAAATGCTAATGACTCAGAGCAGAGTTTGGTTAAAATCACCTTTCAGTATGGAGAGCTTTTGGGAGAGTTGATTTACCACAGTGAGGCGGAGTTTCACGTAGTTTCTCCATCCACAAGGCAATGATTCAAAATCAGCAACGTCCAGATAGAGAGACAAGTGATCACAGTTATTCCCTTTGGGAAAGGCAACAAGACGCCTGCAAAGAAAATCCAAAGAACATAATCACGAATACAATAGACGATATCACCTAATAATGTGTAAACGAAATGCTTCCATTTCTTACCATCTGCAGTCACTGATCAAGACTGGAACAGAACAACACTTCTCCGATAGAGAGGAGATATCCTTTATCACCCAACCAAACTTGTTATCAGCTGCCTTCGCCATTGATCTTATGAGGGACGATTACTCAAAATCCAGATGCAAGAACCTGAAAAAATAAAAGACCTTAAACCGAATGTCACGCCAATAAAGCACAACCTCTAAAAGGACTAAACTTTATAGACCATAAGTAGAACAGGGTTCAAGAGAAAGCTAAAAGGACTAAACTTTATAGACCATAAGTTGAAATACTCTCTGAATAGTTCAACATCGATATGATAGAAAGCAGAGGACCTTTGTAGTCGAGTGGACTCTCAGTAGTAAGTAAGCTGGATCAGCTTTTTCGAGTGGACTCTCAGTAGAGTGGTAAGAAACAGAGTCGTTGCTATCTTCTTCTTCCTTCCGCATCTTTAGAAAGAGAAAGAAAGATATGTAATTTTTTAACAGCAACCTTTGTAGTCGAGCTTTCATAGTGGAAATTGGAGGGAAACAAAAATCCTGCCGAGATGCACTAACGAGAAATGAGGAACTTGTAAAATTCGAGATGCGTCAATATATATAGTTTTTCACAAAATGACATAAGTTCAAGAAGGTATCTTATTTTTGAAACCAATTGAGAAGCTAATACTTATCAAACAACATCATCAAATGACAGAGGAGTTCTTGTGGCCGACAACTCTGCCTTATGCTCCTCCGCTAACGCATCCAGCTCTGAACACTTTTGCTTCAATTTCAGTAAATTTTCCTCTGTTTCTTGGAGCATAGCTAGACCAGACTGCTCTTTCTCCTTCTTTTCTTTGACTTGGTCCAGCTTCCTCTCCAACCAATCCACCTTGAATCCTGCATCTTTCACATATGTCAGTGCAATGTCTGCTTCCACCAGATCTTCATTGGTGAGCTCCTCAAGTGACTGGCACAGCGTCTCGATTAAGCTAAGCAGGAAATTCATGCACGCTCTCCTCAGATGTTGGTTCTTTGCACGGAACTCCACTGCAATATCAGGATGTCTCTCAAATATACGCCTCACAGATTCTACCTGCAAGTGGAAAACAAATGCACAAAGCATAGATATAACAGAGCATTCTTTGAAGAAGTTTGCACCATTATTGATTTCATACCTGTGAAGGAAGAACTTGAAAGCCATTGACATCCATGTTTTCCTTTTCTAATGAAACTTCTTTGAGCGAATCATTAGACTCCGCCGCACCATCATCATTTCGCTTGATCTTTTTCAGAGGACTGCTTGCCTCTTTAGATTCATCAAAAGTGCCAATAACTTCAAGAACATCTACCTCAGCAACAACCACGAGATCACCATTTGCCAGAAACCCTTCCTTTTCGTCATGAAGTTTGGTGAGGGGAATCATGGATGGAAACCCCCAGCCCGAACACTCATCACCAAACCAGCGATGTGTTTCTGTAGCAATTCATTCCAATAGTTAATTTAGCATCGAAGAAATTTGTGTTTGACCTATAATCTTTGTGGAATAGAAGTCGGTGTTAACAACTTGGCACAATAATTTACTGAACTAAACTACTCGCATCCCTTAACTACCCTTGAGCAACACATCATATAAAAAGATTTGCAGCATAAGATGATCCAACAAAATTAATCAACTATTTAGCAGATTGCAGTAAACTAGCTAGTAAGAATCACCTTTCAGTACTGAGTCCATTTCCCAAACTTGTTTCACTATAGTTAGCCGAAGTTTTACATATCTTCTCCATCCAGAAGGTAATGATTCCAAATCAGCAACTTCCAGGTACAAAGACAAGTAATCAACGTTGTTTCCCTTAGGATAGGCACGAAGACGCCTGAAGAAAACAAAAAAAAGAAACAAGTCACCTAAACCATGGATGATGCTATATCTAGATCGAAAAAAACATTTGAACACAAAAAAAAAACTTCTCTTTTTACCATTTGCAGTCACCGATCACGACTGGAACAGAGTAACAGATCTCACATCGCAAAGAGGAGAAGTTCTTTATCACCCAAGCGAACTTCTTACCAACTGGCTTGGCCATTGTTGTAATAAAGATTCCTCCGAATCAAAATGCAAGACCTGAAGAATAAAAATCACCTTAAACAGATTATCACACATACAAATTCGTAATCATATACGCCAATCACATTACACTTAAACAGTGTCGCAGAAAAGGAACGGAGAGAAAGTCAGCGAGGGAGTTCTGTCTATTGAGGGGATTCTACCTGCAAAAGATAATGCATGAAACTCGAATAGTGTGCGCGAATGCAAACAGTCTTGGTCCTTCGTAACTTGATACTCTTGCCATAATTACGAAACAGGTGACTATTAAAGAAGTCTACGTAGAGCCACTCCATTGGAAGCGACTTTTCGAGTGCCACTCTCTGTTCATAATTTAGGTCTGTGCATATAAACCGAACCCAGCAACCCCACCCGAACCGACCCAAAAAACAGGGTTCGGGTCGGATTTGGTTTAGCTGCAAAAACCGAACGGTTCCTAAATAAATTAGTTTCGGTTCTCGATTTGGTTTGGATATAACTCAAATCCGACCGGGTACCCCAAAAATTACAACATATCATATTATGTATATATCGCATATACATGTGCATATATGATTTTCCGGATAATTCAGGGTTTGTCGGGTAAATCGGGTTATTCGAAAACAATTCTTCTATAAACCGAACCAAAAGTCTTGTTTTTTTGGGTAATTCGGGTTTTGTCGAGTAAATCGGGTTATTCGGGTACAATTCTTCCATAAACCGAACCGAAAGTCTTGTTTTTTTCGGATAATTCTGGGTATTCGGGTTCAAAACCTACCCGAACCGACCCGGATATTATTTTCAGTTTCATAGCGGGTTTCACTCAAAATCCTGAACCCGACAAGACTCGAACCGAACCAAAATTTTCTCGAGTCCTATCCTCTCCAACTTCGGATATCCAAAACCCGATCCGAACCGTGGATCCGAATGCCCCGGCCTGGTTCATATTCACAAAGAGATTGCTTTATCATCAAGGAACTCGGTACTTTGTACAAACCTAGAGAGAACTATAAACCAAAAAAAAGGAGCAACTTCGAGCACAAAATAATTTAAGGGACAATTGGTGAAGTAACCAATTTTGGATAAATCATGAAGAATATAGCCATTGATAAAAAAAATTAGGCAAGTAACCATAGGTTTGATTTTCTGACCGTTTTGGCCCTATGACTAAGCAGGACACTTGTCCTGGGAGAGAGAGAGCTTCGTGTACAAGTTTTAGGGATGTAGTCTTTTATCCAGGAAGAAAAATAGACTTACTATACTATTTATGCTAACACCACATATGTTTACCCCAATGATTTTGTTTTTTGCATAATTGGCATACTAGTAACTGGTTCAACCTTGTATTAGTACCAAAAAAACACTGATTTTATTTCACATCTAACATGATTTGTATTTTGAAAAACAAACCCGAAGTTTTTTTTCATACGTCAATAACAGCACATGTAACGTAGGAAGTCTATTTTTTTTCATTAACATAGCAAGTCTATTTTTAAAATCAAAGACATAACAAATCTATCAACTAAAAAATACAGACATTTCATACAAAGTGAAAAAATAGTATAGAAGCATTCATGCACTTTGCTCATCAATATATTAAACTATCATTTACAACATGTCAATACATTCGTCTCCAACTGAGAAACATAGACCTTCCATACTATTTTTTTGGCAGACCTTCTATACCAAAGGAAATGAAGCTCACGTGATACAAGAGCATATAAGTGAAATGTTCAAAGGAAATATAGACATTTCATACCAAAAGGAAATATAGACATTACATAAATCTAGAGCTATGTACGGGAAGAATCCAATTGATACGAAGNCCATGTGTCAATGGGATACCATATGGCAGAGGATATGGCATATTTATGTCCATTTTCATGTTGCTTGTCGACAGTAAATATACACTTGTGCTTCGCAATAAGACCACTTGCCTCGTAATCAGTTGCCCGCTAAATATCAAATACAGCAGCCGAGCCATCTGATGCTCCTGAGAGCAAATATCTCCCCTCTGTCAAATCAACCTGATGACATGGTTAAAATAAAGTAAAAGGAACTCCACAACGAGTCTGCCATATAGCAGAGGATCAATTCACGTTATCATCAAAGCATCAAGAGTCGATTTTCACAAAAAAAAAAATTAAACCCAAATTCAATTAGACTAAAATCCAACCCGCCTAAAAAGCATCAAAGCAGTCGATTTTCACAAAAAAAATTAGCAAACTTAAAGGACATGTATCATGCAATGTAAAGAACAAAATTAAACTAAGATCGCCAAACCTTAATAAATCAGAAAGCAAACATGATTACAAACAGAAAAGAGATCATCTTAACACATTACTCTCACCAATCCAAGAAAAAAAATAGATATATAGAAATCTCTAATTAGCAAATATTAGAGAAATCTTACCCATTGAGCAAATCATCGATGAGTGAGGGAGAGAGAGGGAGAGAGAGGGAGATGAGAGGAGAGGAGAGGAGAGAGAGAGAGAGAGGAGAGAGAGAGAGAGGAGAGGGAGCGTGTGAGGGAGAGAGAGGGAGAGAGAAAAGGATAAAAATGTATTATTACATAATATATAGAGAATATTGATCCATTTTTTGTTTTTGGTTAGTTTCTTAATTTTAATTTTTTTTATGGTTATTAAGTGCAATTTCCCATAATTTAATATTCGTAATAATCAAAAACAGAGTAGTCTGTTTCTCACCCAGTTCTTCATCATTTTTAGTCTCATACTCAGATATGATCCAAAAGGACCAAAACTGAAGAGTGTTAACTAACAGTTTTTGGATTCTTCAAAAGAGTGGAGAGAGTAATTAGGCGTGCGCAACATTATTACAACCTGCCAAACTTAGATCCTCCAGATACACTTTTCAAATGTTTGAACTTTTCAGGTTAATTTCACTACTGAGTACTGAGTCCCCTCCGACAAAAGACTCGGAGGATATGAACTTAACAGACTTGTTCCAAGGCATCAAAAGACCAAGGTTCACCTACAGTTCTACAAGAATCCTCACAAATCAGCAAACAACATCATTAAATGAGAGAGGAGCTCTCGCGGCCAAAGCTTCCACCCTTTCCATCTGCAGCTGCGTTTCAAGATCCAAGAACATTAGCTTCAGCTTCTGCAACTGTTCCTCCATTGTTTGTAGCCGAGCCCCACTACTCTGCTCCTTCTTCTTCTTTTCAGAAACCTCGTTCAGCTTTGTCTTCAGCCAATCCAATTTGAAGCCGACATCAATCAGATCAGCCAGCGTGTCATCAGCATTGCTCAGATCATCCTCGGAGAGCTTCTCTGGTGACTGGCACAGCGTCTCAATAAGGCTAAGGAGTTCATTCATGTAAGCTCTTCTGATCTTTCGGTTCTTTGGCCGGAAGCCTAATGCTATGTCCGGGTGTCTTTTGAAGATATGGCTCACCGACTCTACCTGCTAACCAAAACAACATAAAACTGTATTGGAAACAAGATTGTGATTTTAAAACCTGAAAAGAGAAAAAAATAGAGAAACCCGAAATATGCCCATCCAGAATTGTTTACTAAAGAAAGGTTTTCCCATAAAAATAAGAGATTGGGACATATGATATAGAACATGGGGTCAAATTCAGTTTTCAGATTAGAGCTTTCTCTCTAATAACAATAGAAGATGAATCCCTTTCTTACCTGAGAAGAAAAAACGTCAAACCCATTGACATCTATTGTTTCCATCGATGGTTGAATCTCCGTGAGCAAACTATTAGCAGTCTCAGTAACAGATGCCACAGTCTTAAACCCCCTACCACCATTTTCTACTGTTTGGGTCTGAGAGGCCTCCTCCAAGGACTTCACTTGGTCTAGAGAACTCCCGTTTCTAGCACTATCATTCGAACCAAGGTATGAAGCCTCATCATCAACATCATCTTTAGGTGCAGCATCACTTTCACAGTTGGAAACCTCAGTCTCAGCTGCCACACTGTTAGACCTTATACCATGATTTCCTACGGTATGAGAAGCGTCCTCCAAGCCATTCGATTGGTTCAAAAGACTTATGTCCCTACCTCCACCATCTGGAAGAACGTGAAGTTGAGCGTGGATAATGAGTTTGTGATTCACGAGAAATCCTTCATCCTTGGCATGAAGTTTGGTAAGGGACACGAACTCAACATAACCCCAACCCGAATTCTTTGCACTGAAACAGCCTTGCGAAACTGCCACGAAACAGAAGAGAAGAAAAATTTGTCTCATTCGAGTGATCTAATTATACAGTTGAAAAATAATCAGACTTTGCATAAAAATGTACTCAACAGATGCTTAGAACAAAAATTGTCCCAAGAAATTCTTGAGCGTAGTATATAAAAACGGTTACCAAATAGTATGTTCGATTTGCGCCAACCCTTAGTGACAAGAGTGAGGCTAAATCTCACGTTTCTTGTCCATCCCGGTGGCAAAGATGCAGGATCCGCAAGTATCAGATACAAGGACAAGTGACCATCATTCGTATATCCTTTCCGATGAGCAAGAGCAGGGTCGGCTCAATACTTTTTGGGGCCTCTGGGCAATAAAAATTTTTTTGGGGGTCTGTGGGCAATTAAAAAAAAATTTTGGGCCCCTAGACAAATTTTTTTTTTTTTAGGCCCTTTTTTCTTGTTATTTTTGATCCAAAAGCTGTGGGCCCCGGAGCCCATGCCCCTTTGCCCTCCCTCCTAAGCCGGCCCTGGCAAGAAGGCGCCTGTAACAAAACAAAACCCATCTAAAATCAAATCCATCTAAAAATGGACGACAATGTTAGTTAGTACAAATCGTCCCTTTCTTTACCAATTGCAGCCAGCGACGGCGAAGGGGCGAGAGTAGTATCTCTCATCTTGCAAAGAAGACAACTTTTTCAAAACCCATGTGAATTTCTTCTCTATTTGCTCACCCATTAATACCGATGACCACAGAGCGAAAACAAAAACCCTAAAAACTGATTAAGGTCGTAAGCCAACACACTCCAGTGCGTATGGATTCAGGGTTTAATGGAAAGAGAAATTGAAAACCCTAGCCCGTCAGGGTTTAACCTCAAAAGTCACTGTTATAATAAACAGTTTATTTTTGATTTTTTTTTTAAAAACAAAAACGATTGTAAATACAATTAAATCCAATTCCTTTTTCTTTTTCTTTTTTTTTTAATCTATCCCACTTCATCTTTTTTTTTTTTTT
>PKML01009694.1:915051-926093 GCA_002933935.1 Eutrema yunnanense | reverse complement strand
AAAAAAAAATATATCTTTAGAAAAAAAGAGAGTATCCTAAAAGTAAACTTAGCCCCAAAAAGAAAGGAAAATAAAAAAAATAGAACATAGACTTAATCTTAAATGTAAAGTTAGCAGAAAATAAAGAAAATAAAAATTGCTTTTAGATTAAAGAAATTTATCTATAAAAACTAAATTTTTAAAAATGAGATAAACATTTTTCTATTTTGATTAAGGAAATTAAAAAAGGAATACAATCATATAAGGAAAATGAATTATAATTTCTTACCTCTATATAACCAATTTGATAGTTTCTCAATTTTACAACCCAAAAAATATTGAGAAGAGAGATACATAAACCAAACGCAAAACAAATTACTAAGATGTACTCTTTCGTGTAATTTTACAAGCTTCTATATGTTAATAGCAACGCACGGGTTCATATTATGTTGTACACCATATCTAGGCAAATATCTTAGAGGTGGTGTATAATATTAGTTTTATTTTTTTTGATTACTATGCTGAAAATATGTTGTACGTTAGAGTTTCTCAATCTTTTGTAGTATATATCTTAACATACCAACATATAGAGGTGGTGTATAAAACAAAAATAATTCGGGTACGTTACTGGTGTATAAAAAAAAAAATTATGTTGTACGTTAATGCAAATTTTTTATTTTTTACAGGAATATCAAGAGAGAAACAATGAATGCTGAAATTCTAAATAGCAATAGAGACTATTTAACATTAGATAGTTTAAACAGGAAGCGCTCTTATTGTCGTACCGTAGTTCTTCTAAACAGAAAGTGGAAAGCAAAAAATTTGAAAAAAAAAATGAGCTCATAAGAATGAATTTACTCTTACTTGATGAGAAGGTCAGTATATTTGTAATTTTTTTTAACAAATATATTATACTAATTTTATAAACTTATTATCTAACTTTAATCTAAATTATTTTTGAATACATGAAAATACTATTATAATTTAATATAATTAACTCTTTTTGTTTGTCGGCATCTTCTGCAACTAAATTCTATATGAATCGTGATTTTGATTATGTTACTGCGTTCCGAGAAAGGTATTTTCTTAGCTTTTATTGGTTTCAAATTTACTAATTCTCTAAAAAAAATTAAAATCGATTAATAAAAAAAACTTAAAAATTCTGAGAAGTCAAAGTTGAAAATTTTATCTTAAAAGATATAGTTACTAAAAAAATAAAATTAAAAAGTTAAAAATTAAATTTATCTTAAAAGGTAAAATTAATAAAAAAGAAAAAGAAAAAAAATTTCTTAGTTTTTCCATTTAGATTAAGGAAATTAATTTAAAAAAGAAAATAATTATAATTTCTCAACTTTATATAAACCACAATTTGTTAGTGTGTCAATTAATTTGAAAAGGAAAATAATTATAATTTCACGGGTGATCTAATTTTGATTTCCATTTTTTCGTCTTTAATTTTTTTAACGGGTTATAAAATATTAAATTATAAACCCGCATTTATGCGGGTACTTATCTAGTTAACCATAAAAGTATAAGGTTGTTTTAGTTAACATAATAATTTTTGTATCTAATAACCATATTTTTTTGTTGCCTAATTTAGATGTCTAATAAGAATATTTATATCTAGTAACCAATGTTTTCTATATAAGGTTACATATGCTTTTTTGGTATTTTTTTGGGCGACATCGTTATACTTAGTTATATCATAGTTAAACCAGTTATACCATCGTTTTCAGCTGATGATCCTCTCTTGAAGGTTGCACACATCCCTGATTTTGATCGGCATCTTTGATGAGCTCCATATGCAAAACACTTATACATTGATCTTTATTCACTTGCATTAGATAATTAAAAACAGTGTTATCATTCCAAATATATTTGGCTCATTAATACCCAATTTTGTCTTAGTAGTACCAGTAATACAGTTGTCTCAGTAGTATCAGTTGACTCAGTAATACCCACTTTTGTCTCAGTAATACTAGTTGTCTCAGTAAAACCCAGAAAACTTCTATTTTGCTACGAATCACTAAAATTCAGTACGATTCACTGCATATTTAACAACTATAATCTCCTTTAATTACCAATGTAAGGCCCTAATAGAGTTAGAAAACAATTTCATAACTGGTTAAGCAAAATAACAAAATTTTCAAATCTATAATAAAATCTCCAAATTGAGACGAAACATTACATAAATTAGTTTGTACATTATATAAACTCGTTAATTCAATCATAAACACGAAATTAGCATAAGAAACTAGAAAAACTCACATTAATTTTGAAGTCTCAAATGCTTTAATGGTAAGAAGGATAAAAAGAAACACATTTTTTGTAGGGGAATTAGAATTTGCTCCATGTAAAATTAAATAATTTGTTTTAATTGATTGTTTTTTTTATGCATCATTTTTTGGAGGAAATTTGTCTCAGTAATAATACACATTTTTGTCTCAGTAATACCAGTTAGCTCAGTAGTACCCAGTTTTGTCCCGTGAGAAGATATGAGCAGAGAGAACAACACCATTTTTTTTTAACCTGGAGGGGAGAATAAGTGGATCTCATATGAGTATTAATTGATTGGTTTATGTGGGGTTCACGTTTTTAGTTGTGATTGAAAAAAAATAAAAAATAGTAAAAAGGGCGTAAAGTGGTGAAAATTTGTGTTGAGGGTATTGAAAACAGGAGATGGATATGGAGAATATTTTTATATGAATAGAGACTTGTGAGGTTAAGGTCCAAATAGGGAAAATGACGCGACTTAGCCATCCACTGCCGGCTTAAGGGTAGGGGCAAAGGGGTCCACGCCCCAGGACTCATCAATTTTTTTTTTTTTACATTAATTTTTTTTTTTTTGGGTCCAAGAAAAAAAAAAAATTTTACCATAAAGGGCCCAAAAAAAAAATTCCCCCACATTTTTTTTTTTTACCCATGGGCTTCGATATTTGTTGAGCCGGCCCTGTAGCCATCGCTACTGCACAGCTCTCTGCTGAAACGACGTATCAGTGGCTAGCTTTCATATCATTCCTCTGTGTAATGCTGAGCATAAACCAGAAATTAATTAACCAAACCATATCTAATCTTAAGAAAACCAAATCATACTATTATTTGTGAAGTCATAATCTTAGGTGTCGTGCTCCCATCGATTCTCCCTAAATCGATTTTTATTTTGATTATGTGTCTTATTCTCATTCGTTCGTATTCTGATGACGTGTCTTTGTCACTTAAATCGAACCGCACCCGGTATGTCGATTTCAATTAGCTCATTGATTGGTTTACGATCGGTTATATCAAAATTATATATTTGATTTCGATTTATTGGTTAGTCGTTTAGGGATGGTTTACGATCGGTTAGTTTATAAATCGAAAATTACAATCCATAAGCAAACCACCTGATAAAATTATTTGTAACCAAAATTAATAATTGTAACCAAAATTAAAAGCTGATTTCATTTATATTATTAAAATCCTAGAACTTAGTACGCCCCACCTTGTGCTATATGTTACTCGGAATTATAATATGTAACATATTTAGTTTATAAATATATATTCTTTGGAGATGATTCATAACTTCTAATTTGTAAATTATCGTATACTACATGTGTTTTATGAAAGGAATTATTCACGTTTAAAATCATAACTTAATTCATATTTTAAGTTTAAAATCATAACTTAATTCATATTTTAAAAAAGGAATATTGTCTTTTAAACGTGGTTTTTTCACACGTTTCTGATTCATAATATTCGGTTTCGAATATTAAAAAGAAATATTGTCTCTTTTTTGGGTTTAAATACTAGGATAAAAGGTATCTTGACATTATCGTTGTCATCATATTCATATTTTTTTCTTCATTGTATATTAAAAAAAGGAATATTGTCTTTTTTTTGGGGGTTTAAATACTATGATAAAAGGAATCTTGACATTATCGTTGTCATCATATTCATATTTTTTTCTTCAATATATTTTTGATTTTAGATTTGATGGTATCTGTATCTTATAATATTGTCAATAATATTTTCTTATATTTAGTATAAATAGATGGCTTATCTTGATTGTTTGCTATAGAGCCATTCACAAACCCATATTCACGCACCCATATCTTGCAATATTGTTAGTTTCTTATTTGATTTCCTTGCTTCACGATGTCTTTAGCTTCAGGCACGTCTTATGTTCACTTTAGAGTAAGCTTGACTCAGCTTCATGTGTTTGATTCCTTATGTTCTTTTCGAAATCCTTCACTAAAGTTACAGATTCGATCGGTTTATTGTTTTATTGTTTACTTTTTGTTTCATAGTTTTTCCTTTTTTTTTTTTAATATAAATCGATGGTGATTGATCTAATTTTCGTGAGTTTCTTTTTTTTTTTTTTTTTTTTTAGGGTTCGAGGATTCATGGTTATGTTGATGATATTATTGAACAAATTGTTGGTGTTGGGAGCCTCATGGATGTGAAAACGAAGACACAACGTATTATTGTTGTTTGTGGCTTACGATTTGTATGTGTCAAAGAGTACCGAGGTATTTATTTTTTTAAAAAAAATATTGTGTTTAGGGTTTTTCCTTTTTGTACGACAAAATCTTTATGATTACATTTTTTTGTTCGAAAATTAAAATGTACGGTACTGTATTTTTGGTAAGACAATATCTTTTTGTTTGTGATGATGCTCATTCATTCAATTGAGTCATCAAGTTCTCTTTCTTTTCTCGGAATATATGTATATATAAGTCTAGCTGAACCAACGTACCGAGATAATGTGGGTTAATTATTCTTCTTTGTTCGAGAAAAATTTATAACTTTGGTTGTGACTTTGCAGTATCCGGTGGTGAGAAAGGCGATAATTATGACGATGATGCTGGTCTTGGAGATGATGATCGTGTACCATCCGATGGCGATGATGGTGAAACGGAAACTGATTCTGGTTCTGATGGACACGAAGAAGAATATGGATCTGATGATGATTTTGGTGATGATGATGATGTTGATGATCTTGACGATGCTGATAGTGGAGCATCTGATGGCGACGATGACGACACGGATTCTGATTATGATTGTAGTGGTGAGGAAGATGCAAGTGATGATGATGATGCTGATGACGACAATGATAATGATGATGATGCTGAGGACGACGATGATAATGATAATCTTGCCGAAGGCGATGATTGTGATGGAACTGATGGCACTTGTGATGATACAGACATCGATTTTAGTTGTGATGGTGAGGAGGAAAATGATGATGATGCTGAACTAGATGGTCTTGAAGAAGAAAATGGTACTTCTGACAATAATAGTTCTGAAAGTGATGCTATTCCTTCTGAATCTGACGTATTGTTGTTCGAATTATCAGAAAGTGGGAGGCTAAAGGCCTGTCCAATAAAGAAAAAAAACGTGTTTTGAGTTTTCTTTTGCTTGACGAGAAGGTTTGCTTTTGTTTGACGAGAAGGTTTGCTTTTGTTTTTTTTTTTAATATGAGATATATTTCGTTATCTTTTCGGTTTATTTAACAGAACTTTTTTTATGCTAGGATAATACTATCCAAGGTTCTGTTCATCCATCTCTTCTCCGGATTTTCGGTGATCATTTTTGCGAAGGGAACCTTATTGAAATATTCAACTTCAACGTCCGGAATTATGATAAAGGTTACAAGATCTCAGGTCATAAATTTGTCATAGTCTTGACTGAGAGATCTAGAGTTTCTTCTGTTGAGAACGCACTCTATCAAGTACCTTTGGAGAAGTTTCGTTTGAGGGATTATGGTTTTTTTTCCCGGTTGACCGACGATGATACAAATTTATATGGTATAAATTTTTTTTTTTTTTTTAATGTCATAGTCTTAATTGCTTTTCGTATATGTTTTTAACAATATTGTATTATTAATAGATGCTATTGGATATATCAAACACGTGGATAAGACCGATGTACGTGTCCAAGGTCAATTGGTCATGAGGAGGGTTGTATTGACTGTATTGTTAGAATGGTATGAATCATGTATATATTTAATATTATGTATAGCATAAGTTAATGTTTTTTATGGTTATTGATGTTTTGTGTATTTGGTGCTGTGTATTTTGTAGTTATGTTGACGGAGTTAGCATCGGTGTTGATACACCAACAGTTTTATGGGGTGAACAAGCTGAGGTATTCGAAGATAAGTATAGAGGCGTATCGAGCGATAACATTGTACTCATCATGACGAGCATTTTGGTCCGTGTTTCAGACAATGTAGTTTCGTTCACAGGCTGCGCTGCTACAAAATTTTATTTGAATAGAGAATTTGATCCTGTTTTGATGTTTAAAGCGAGGTATTTGTTGATGTATCTGTTGTCTTATGTTGTTATCGATGTTCGATTTGGTTTATGTATTTTTTTTTTTTTTACATGTAGGCTACGATATGAAGAAAAAAGTTCGGTACATCTCGGAGACATTGTATACGATTATAATGGTGATATTTCCGATGTTCGTAGCTCAGATGTAATCCCAATGTATAATGGTGTATCAAATTTCTCATCTACAACTTCATTGGCAAAACCGTGCAAGAGGAAGGCTAGATCTGCGGGTGCTTTCATAACAAATCCCTCGAAGAAAAAATAACGAGTTCGTGGTGATGCTAATGAAGAACATTAGCAACGGGACATGGACACCTTTCTTATTTTTATATATGTTTTTTTAGATTTTATTTATTATTTACTTAAATGCTTGAGGTCCTTTTTTTTTCTCTCTTTTTTTTTTTGTTTGTTATGAATAATTGAACACTCAGAAATATTTGACTTTGATCACTTACATAATTATGTTCTTAATTACTTACATAACCAACTTCCTTAACGAATAACAAGTTCATTTAATGTTGATAAAACATTTACTTCATATGATTTATATTATTAATTATTTACATAATGATAGCTTTATTAATTATTTACATAATGAGCTTTTGATGTTAATCCAGGCAATTAACCAATGACGCTAATCAAGAAAGATAAAAAACCGAATGGTTAACCGGTTTGTGTTCTGTTAAAAAAAAACAAACCAAATATCGTATGTTATATTAGATAATTGTAAGTAAATATATTCTGTTAATATAATGCTAATGATAATGACAACCATGGATTTATCTAAATTGGAAATTTTACAATTTAAATGGCGTCTTGATAAGGAGAATATACTAATTCTTGGCGTCTTAATTTTTAAAGCACATGGTACTGAGCTTTATTCGAAGATTTTCCGTATAATTTGCAGATTAGGAAATGTCATATATATCATAAGAAAAGTGAATATTCCTTTTCCCTTTTATATTTTCTTTTATTGTACGTTTACGCATGACGATTATTTTGACAATATTACAATTTAATTTCGCTCGGGTTTGACCTAATACGTTTTTTTATTATTTTTGTTCTATATTATATATCTTTCGTTTGTATTCCACCATGTTGTAATAAGCTCGATCATTAATCATGAAACAAACTACAAAACGTGTGAAGAGCTCGAGAGAGTCTTCTTTTGCCGCTACATCAACAAGTAAGTACCACTTATTTTATATGTGTGCCTACGTTACTGTCGTATGATTATTGTACTTTCCGATTTGAGTAGTGAACAAAACGAGACGTACAACACGAAGTTCTCGGTACAAAACTGCACAAGAGGAAATATACCCCCAGATACTTGGCTACAATCAGTGTATGAAACCGGACTATAAACTTGCAAGGATGAGGAGGATGGATATTATGAAAAGGAAAAGAGATCGATTGTGCAATAATTCTATAGGTTCGTGATTGTTTTTCAATGTTTGCCATATTTTCTATTTTCTACGGTAATCTTACATGTATATTGATGTTTATCGTAGAACCCGATGCCTTCGCTTGCTTCGTGGCTACTGATTCCGAGAATGAAGATGGGAATAATCAATCCAGTAGTTCATCAGATAGCGAAGAAGACACACTAGAGACCAGAGTTGATCGATCAAATCGGAAAGAAAAAGGAAAGACAATAATAGGCACCAATCAAATAAACGTCTCGGGCTCTGCTTCCTACCGTCGCGTATTTCCATCCAGAAAAAAAAATGGTGCGTGCTTCTTTTTTTTTTTTTTTTAACATAGATACGTATTTTTGAATCTTATAGATATTCGTGTATATATATATATATACATTTATTTTTCAGAGTATGAGGATGATGGTGATCCTACTTATCGATGCGATCATTGTCAAGCATACATGTGGTTCGGGGAAAGGTTGAATAAAAGGTTAAAAAATAGTGCTCCGATATTTACTTTATGCTGTCGTCAAGGGAAGGTCGACATTCCTATACTACGAGATCCTCCAAAAACTCTAATGGCATTATTGTATAACAAAGATGAGAGACGAACTCACTATCGTGATTTTATCAGAGCATACAATATGATGTTCTCTTTCACGTCACTAGGCGGGCAAATTGATCATACAATTAACGATGGAAAAGGTCCTTATCTGTTTAAGTTATGTGGTGAGAATTATCATCTCATAGGTGACATATTGCCCTCGCCTGGTAAAAAACCTGCCTTCTTGCAGCTTTATATTCACGATACTTCCAATGAGATTGAGAATAGAATCGGTGCATATGGGTAATCCACATTTTTTTTTTTTTTTTAATATAATATAGGTATTTCTTTGTTCTTACAAGTGTTATTGAAACAGTGTTACAGGTGCGACGGATGATATAAGAGATTCTATGGTTGCGCGTATAAAGAAAATGTTGGATGCTCATAATCCCCACGTGCAAGCATTTAGATCAGCGAGTGAAAGATTTCATGATAGTTCACGAGATGAAAAACTAAAACTGAGATTGGTTGCTGAACGGAAATCCGATGGTAGGACTCATAATCTCCCTTCTAAAGACGAAGTCGCAGCTTTGATACCAGGTGATTTTGTCGCGGGAATAGAGACTCGTGATATTGTGTTGGAGAGTAAAACGGGTCGGTTACAACGAATCAGTGAGCTGCACCCGGCTTATTTGCCATTACAGTATCCGTTGCTATTTCCTTATGGTGAAGATGGATTCAGACTTGGAATTGACATCGGATTTGTGGATATGGCTGGCAGAAAAAGAACAACGATCACTATGCGCGAGTTCTTTGCCTTTCGAATACAAGAAAGATGTGGAGAAGCTTCTACCATAGTCATGTCCGGTAAATTGTTTCAGCAATTTCTGGTGGATGTTTTCACTATGATTGAAACGAATAGATTGCGATATGTTTTTTTCAATCAAAAAAATTTACGTTCTGATAACTATGGGAATATCAAACAGAAGGCCGAGGCTGGTGATTGTGATTTATCTGATCAAGGTAAGAGGATATTTATTCCTGCCTCATATACGGGTGGTTCTAGATATATGATGCAGCATTACCTCGATGCTATGGCAACTTGCAAGTTTTATGGATACCCAGATCTTTTCATAACAATAACTTGCAATCCTAAGTGGCCCGAAATCACCAGGCATCTTCGGAAGCACGATTTGAGTACGGAAGATAGGCCAGATATATGTTGTCGAGTTTTTAAAATGAAGTTGGATAAGTTGATGCATAGTTTGACTAAAGAGGATACCTTCGGTGTCGCAAATGCTGGTGAGTTTTTAATCTTTATATCATTCTTTTGCGATTTGCCCTAACTCTTGTGAACAATGACTGCCCTCAATCGAACAAATAATTAGGCGTTTGTTGTTTTCATTGCATGGTTTGGTTTAATAATTAATTCCTTTCTTGGTATTGTGGATGTTCTTTGTGTGTTGATACCGTCCTGTTTCTCTATGAAGTATAAACTCTGTATTTGCCGATTACATTTATATGCAAATATTATTATTTTTTTCTTTTCGAACTTAATATTTGGATTTGGCACTTATTTTTTTTTTTTTCCCGTGTACGCAGCCTTATATACTATCGAGTTTCAAAAAAGAGGATTACCACATGCGCATATTGTTCTTTTTCTCCATCCAGAATCAAAGTTAAGGACAGGAGAAGAGATCGACAAATTTATTAGTGCTGAGATTCCTGATAAAGAAATAGATCCTCTTTTATACGAGATTGTTGGTGACGTTATGTTGCACGGGCCATGCGGAAATGCTAATCAAAGTAGTCCTTGTATGGTTAGCGGCAAGTGTTCCAAGTTTTTTCCAAAACCTTTTAGCACTAAAACCACTGTTGATGAAGGTGGGTATCCAATATACCGAAGGCAAGATGATAACAAGACGATAAATAAGAAAGGAATTGAATGCGATAACAGATATGTTATTCCATACAACAGGGAACTATTGATTCGTCATCGAGCCCATATTAATGTTGAATGGTGCAATCAATCTCGATCCATAAAGTATTTGTTCAAATATATTACCAAAGGTCCTGATTATGTGAGAGCAGCCGTAGGAGAAGACGATAAAGTGGACGAAATTAAAGAGCATTATAGCTGCAGGTATAATCGTTTATCATTGTTCTTTTCTATGTTAACAATGTTTTAGTCTTTTTAATTTGCGAATTGAATCTGTGATTTTGGATCTATAATTTTGTTTTTCTGAAACGGTATATTACGACTATATTAAATTCCTAGGGGTTAGGTTCGGTCAACATTGTTAGCTGGTCTACGCTAGAACATGGTAAATGAATAGCTGTTCTACGTGTTGTGACTATTTGTTGTTTTTTAAAAAAAATGGTAGACGATTGTTTGTTTTTGCTTAAGGAATGTTGACGATTGTTTTCTTTTTTCATGAATGCAAAAAAAAAAAATGTGTTTATCTCATGTATATAAATTGTACCGTGTTCACATCCAAGTCTTCTTCTACAATTCCGAATACTTATTGAATGTTTTTACGATGATTATCTATGTAGGTATGTGTCGGCTTGTGAAGCGACGTGGCGTATTCTTGCTTTCCCGATTCAGTTTCGTACGACTGCTGTCGAGAAACTTTCGTTCCATCTTCCTAATCAGCAACTACTCGTGTATAACGCGAATGATCCGGTAGAGGATGTGCTAAATCGTGTGTCCGTTGGTAGATCCAAATTCTTGGCGTGGATGGAGTATAATAGTTTGAACACTGATGGAAAGGAGCTTACTTATGC
>PKML01009694.1:901318-912571 GCA_002933935.1 Eutrema yunnanense | reverse complement strand
AAATTAAAAAAAAAACGAAAGAAGAGAAATTCAAATATGGATTAGCCTCAAGATTCCATAACGTCTACTTCTTTATCTTCTTGGTCTCTAAAGTATTGTTGATTTGGGGGCGGATTTATGTTAGGTTTTGAGAAGAGGGAGAGGCAATATGCAGGAATTAGATGCATTGAACTGAAACAAGTGACTCTTGATTCCTCAACGACTAACCACCGCCGTCGTAACCCTATCATCACCACCAACAAGGATGACCTTGAATTTCCTTAGGTTTAATTTCGGTTTGCTTAAAGTTTGTTAAAATTGTCATTAGGTTTAATTTCGGTTTATATTGTTAAAATTGGATTGGTACACTGTTAACCAAAATAAATGGTGATATGTGTAAATATGTTTTGAATTTTCAAAATGTGCGATATAAGTTTTTAATTTTTTTTAAGAAAACTAGGACGAGGTAACCCAGCGATTGTGGTCTGAGGATAGTGGGATTCGAAAATTTAAATGCTTGATTGGCAGATTTTTCGGGTTGGAGTTGTGAAGCAGCTAAAACTACTGTTGGAAACAAAAATACGCTTGTTAGGCCATCAAAAATATTCACATTGTCCCTTGACCGTGTGATTAGTCGGCGTTTATGGTCGTGGATCTAGTCAGAATATGTCTAACAAACCTGATGCCAAACTCGGCGTTCGTGGATTCTGTTGATCCGGATTACCCGAGTTATCAAAAAAAAAAAAAAATTAGGATGAAGTTGTAACTTTATGTGAATCTGTTACTATATGATATTTTTGAAGAGAAAATATATTATTTATCCGTAAATTTTATATCGAAACTATCCAAAAATTAGTAACATTTATTGTAAATACAATTATTTTTGTTTAAATAAATTTTATATTCAATTAAAAAACAAAACAAAACGAACTGGGTCAATTAACACAGTTGTCTACAAGCAAGACACGTCTCCATCACAAATGAGATGTGTCGATCCAAAGATCTATCATAAACATCTGTTAACACTCTCCAGCTTCCACCTACTCAATATATACACACTAGCACTACGTAACACATGATACGATGAATTATACATAGTGTTAGTGGCTCCTAAAGCCGAAATAAAAATCCATACCAAAAAAAAAACATACGTACGAAAAATGGAGACTTACGTTGATGCGAGTAGTGTGGACACGGCAGCCACAACAACGTCGGAGACGGCGGCGAACGTGAAAAATAACAAAAAAAAGTTGAAGGTTATGGTTGCGATTGACGAAAGCAAGAACAGCTTTTATGCGTTGGAATGGGCAGTGGAACATCTCAGAGATGTTGTTAGCGCCGAACCGGAAATCGGTCAAGAAAGCGGTTTACTTACGTTGGCTCATGTTCATCCAACGTACCTTCAATATATCTATCCTTCTGGTGGAACCGGTGAAGAAAACCGCTTCTCTCTTTATTTATTTTTAATTCACTATGCACATATTATGGGAATTGATTCACATACATGCATATTGAGGGTATTTTAACATTCATAGCTTCGGCGATGTATGCTACAGATTCAGTTCCTGAATCAATGAAGAAAGCACGCGAAGAGAGCACGACGAAATTGTTCACACGGGCATTGGAGATTTGTCGTGGCAAAATGGTGCGTGATGTGTATGTGTGTGTGCATATACGAGAAAGATCTTTAAATACCAAAGAAAAAACAAGTATATCACAACTTTTTCGAGAAAAAAAATAATTATAGAGTTTTAAGAAGTTTTAGGAATGGTTTTTCTTCCTAAACTTTAACAAGTTTGTATATATATCAAATTTCAAGAAATTGTTGTAGCTCACAATGGGTAAATTGAGAAGACTATTTCGAGTTTTGTGTGTTGTAGGTGAAGACGGAAACGATGATATTGGAAGGAGATCCTAAGGAGATGATATGCCAAGCGGTCGAGCAAACCCACGTGGATCTTCTTGTTGTTGGTAGCCGTGGACTCGGCATGATCAAAAGGTTACAACTTTTATCTTGCCAAAACGAAAGAGGAGATTTTTTTGGTCAATGGTTTTGAACATTTGTTTAATTTGCGGTATTTGGGATAATATATGCAGGGCCTTTCTTGGGAGTGTGAGTGATTTCTGTGCCCAACATGCGAAATGTCCAATTCTCATCGTACGACCACCTAGAGAAACCTCAACTACTACGGAACACAAGAGCAAGTGAGGAAACCATCTGATGCCTACTTTTCTTTTTGGAATGTGATGACTGATGACTACTTTCTATTTCACCTTTTTTATGAACAAAAAATAAAAATATGTTAATAAACAGTTTGTTGTCATCGTAATTGGAATCACATGTCTCAGAAAGCCGAGCTTATTCGGGTTTCTTTTGAAGTTTTCTGAAAATAAGATAGATTTTGCCACGAAAACGAAACTCAGCCCAACCTTTCGTTTGTATAGATTCTAAACCGGAAACCCGGTTTGATCGTTTGGTTAAAGAACCTCATTAGAGAAAACAGACGCTATACAGTTTCTAAATCCAAGTAAAACATGGAACAAGACGAAAACGTTACAATACCAGCAAACGTAGTATTTGTTCGGACAAGTTTATGCCTGTTGGCTCATTAAGATCTCCACAGCTACGTTTAGATCGTCATCGGCAGCAGCAAGTGCAACCTCCACTTGTGTCTGAAGCAAAACCCAGAGACTTTAAGACAATTATTTCACAAGTTGTTACGGTCGGTGTGAATCAAGATACGTACCCTTTCGAAGCCCATGGCAACGAGTTTCTGAATTTGTTCTTCGGAAGCAGCAACACGACCCTGCGTCTAACAGTTCAATTAGAGAAATTCTTATAGCTGCCTTGAAAGGACTCGGGTCTAAGCCGAATATCTAAGCCAAGGAACTAACCTGGGACTGAGGCAGGACTGCTGCATTTGCTATTGGCATTTGTCTGAAAAACGTTGACAAAAGCGGCTGAGGTTAATGGAATGGTGCATAATAAGCTGATAAGTTGTACATTGTAGAAATCAAATACCTTGCTGCGGGGATTGGCTCTGCCATGCCGGTCACAGTTGAATCAGAAAGGCGGACTGGAGTGCTATCTTCCAACAGTCTAGCATGGAGGTTTGGGTCTGTTTCTCCAGCTGGAGCGGTTGGATCACGGGCAGTGCTAAGAGTTCTACCTCTTCCCGGAAATCTACTGTCCTCAGAAGACTGCAAGTGAAGGAGTATGGTTAGATCATAGATGTGACTGCTTCCACCAAGTCAAAGAAAAGTGGCTGACAAGATTAGCATGAATGTACCTGATTAGATGCTTCCCTCTGTCGCAACCATGAAGACAAAGATCTCCAAGCATTTCCTGTAGAGAAACCACTGTTCAAAGAAAAATGTCAATAGAATGCTCCTAGGCAAGCAGTTCAGTTTTTGTATATAGTTAGGGAATCGCACCTGGATGTTGCGTTTTGTGCAGAATAAGTGGGCATGTAGCTGGAAGGATTCCCGCCAGTGCACATAATGAACTTGGGTCGCCTTACGCAGCTAGACTGGAAAAGGACATAGAATCTGAATAACCGACGACTAATTCAAAGAGAACCATGTGTATTGCACCACTCACAGCCTCATATCAAATTGATAGCAAGACTAGAAACTTGTTGGCAATTACAGTTATAGTGAGTAACTGTAAATAAAGCGGTATGACTTTTTGATTCTCGATGGCTTTTCAATTTACAAAAGAAAGGAAGCTTCAAGAATCCTGATGCACTGGAGTACATACCATCCAGGAGGCTGACTCAATGGTGGTGAAAAATGAAGAGCCGGGCATCAGGAAATTGAAGAGGCCATAAGAATCTAAAAACCAATGGGACTAACATTAATTGCAAGTTTAGAAAGCAAAAAGCAATGAAACAGGTAAAAAATCATACATGAAAATCCAGACAGGATGCCACATAGGTGGCCAAGCAGTGAAACATTTGTCATGAGAAGCTGAAATGCTATCAATAAGATCCATGGATATCTGCAAATTGACACAAATTTTACATCATATGTGCAACAAGAAATGCAGGTGGACATTAAGATGCCGGCAAGCAAGACAATGAGCTTACAGTTTAGCGGGCACGTTGAAGAGACCAAAGACACTGCGCAGAGAAATAAAGCAGCAATTCAAGATATATGAGATGCCTCATGAATACAAAGAATTGGCAAAACAACCCACACTCGGAAAACATTAAACGACATATCTTAAAAATATATGTTCAAAAGGCACTTTCACAGGCATGTGCAGCATTAACATGTTTGGAGAGAATGTTTCTGAAGTCTCAAGACAAGCTCATATTTGCTTGCACTTTAATAATCTTCCAGAGCATGCTAAACTATTTAAATAGCCATAGAAAAGAGTTACCTCCTAGAGGTGACTCCACTGAGACTTGTCTCTATGACAATCATAGAAAACAAGACTCCAGAAAATCCAATCGTGCATTCATTCATGAGATGATCATATTGATAGAAAGGATTGTATCCCGCCAAGGATGCTATAAGAAGATGCAATATGGCATTGGTCGTTGCCAGTAAAATTGTCAGGTAAAGCAAGCGGACAGATCCCATGATTCTCTCCAGCTCGGAGCCCATAGGAACCAATGCCATCATGTTGAACAGAACATGAAGCAGCGATCCATGAAAAATAATGGCTGTATAAAACCTATAAACTGCACAACAGATAACCCCAAAAAGAGTGAGTAAACAAGAGAAAAACAATCAGCACAGTTCAGGCATTTTAAGTAAACCATTTTATATAACAGAATATCCTTTAGAAAATGTAACTGTTAGTGCCAATAGGAATATCAACAACTTGGATAATTTGTTTCAAAAACATAAATCAGCAAAGTTAAGAATCCTTTTACATGAAATGCAAGCCTAAATACTGCGAGAACATACCTTGGAACCGAGATATAATTGCCGAGGGTAAGAAGCATACTTCATAGAAAGTGTCATATCCAGTTAAGAGGCATATCAGGTAGATAAGCCCACAAACTACCACCACTGATGAGGTGAGGAACGGTATTGCATTCCACCATTGTCCAACTCTAGTTTGAACACCAGCCTATAAGAAAATAAGAATCCACAGCAAATCAAAAACGACCCTATTACAAAACCTTTAAACTAAACCTTGTGCCAATTTTCTACTTGTCTCGACATGGAAACCTGATTGTCTGATTCCATAACAGATATTTGACACTTTTTATTAATTTCAGATATCTTGAGCTCCCAAGGGTGATATACAATAATAAATAGTCTGATCCAGAGTCACAGTGAATGGTGGTGCTTTCATATTCAAAGCGGTGAATCTCTATTACAATACCCAGAACTCGAACAAGTGCTGAAACAACACAACTTCACGGATCAAATTACAAACGGAGGGTGCTAATATTATAAAGAGAATCTTCCTACAACAAACGATTTGCCACAAATCTATGCCGAATCCAACTACAGACTAGTTAATTCTACCGAACGAACAACCACTCGTATAGATTTTGAGCTATCGGCCATAGCTCGTTCACTAGCAGATCCTCGGTAATCAACCAAGCGAAAACCTCAGCAAGCTTGAGATCAAGGAAAATAGTTGAGCAGAAGGGAAAATTGAACAGATCTCACCTCGGTAACAATGTTCGGCCTCATTTCCGAAGTCGCAAGAATTTTTGCTGTTTCGTGTGTATTTGAATTTCGACGGTCTCGCAGTCCGAGGATTGGGACTGTGAGTCCGGAATCTGGATCGATTCGGATCACACCAAAAAGATAGATAATCGGAGACGAAAGTTTAATCGGAATGAGATCACACTAAGAGAGATGGATAATCAGAGACGAGAGTCTCTTCGGAATAGAGAGTTCAAATCGAGTTTTCATCTCAAAATTCCCTAAATCTCAATCCAAAATCTGAGATGTCGCTATAATAAAATAATTTTTGTTTTTAATTATTTGTAGTTCGAAAAATAGGTTTATTATTTTGTTACTCTAGCCAAAACAGATAAATTACAACTTATACTATGGGTTTATCCGCCCACCCAAATCCTATCGGATCTAACCTGATTTTTATAACTCCTTCTAAATTGAAATCGAACAATCCCTACTTTTGCGAAATCAAAACTGTTTTCTAACGAGACTTCAACACTCTTCGTAAAACTTTGGATAACTATTCGAGTTCTATTCCCAAATCGTGTTCGATCGATAACTCGTGTGTGCACGAAGATGGATAAAACAAGGAGGGGAAAGAAGAGGACAAAGATTACTCGAAATAAAGAGGTAGAAGATACTGAAGATGGAGAGAGGGGTTCGGATCCGGTTGTGGAAGTCCGAACGAATGAAGAGGTAGAAGATACTCAAGATGGAGAGAGGGGCTCGGATCCAGTTGTGGAAGTCCGAACAAATGAAGAGGTAGGAGAAGAAGGAGAGAAGGAGCGATCTCCGGTTCGGATAGGTGAGGAAGTCGGACCGGGTGAAGAAGAAGGAGATGAAGAAGAAGGAGAAGGAGATGAAGAAGAAGGAGGTGAAGAAGAAGGAGATGAAGATGAAGGAGATGAAGAAGAAGGAGATGAAGATGAAGGAGATAAGGACGAGGATATAACACCTCGTCAAAGCTTCGTGGATATAACACCTCGTCGATATCTTAATTTTCTCTAGCGTTGTCAAAGCTTCGTGGATATAACACCTCGTCACTTTGGTTGAGAGGAACTGGTTTGAGAAGCATCCGCAGTTCAAACACATTTTCCACATGGCAAGGGACAAAAACCACAAGCTTATGGGCATGTGAATGCTCATTCTTCAAACGGCATGCATCGAAAAGGAAAAGGAAGTTTGGTTCATCGTAAATGGCATTCCCATCCGCTATGGTCTGAAGGAACACGCCTTGATATCGGGATTAGACTGCCGCAACTACCCACTCGATTATAAGAAAGTTGGCAGTTTGAACTTCGAGAAGAAACATTTTACGCGATCAACAATTAGACTTCAAGACGTGAAAGAAAAGCTAGAGGAAATGGTACCAACAAAACGTTCTCGAGAAAAGTTGAAGATGGCGGTCCTCTACTTCTTATCCAACATTGTTATAGGGCAGACAAAGTGTGGAGCAGATGCTACGCCCGTGGAGTCATTCTTTCTAAGAGCGGTGGATGATCTTAACTTTTGTAAGGAATTTTCTTAGGGGAGATTGTCATTCGATCATATGGTAGGAGAGATCAGGCACACGATGACTCATTTTGGAGGGGTCGTCAAAGAGGGTGTATTATGACCGATTCAGAGAGAGAGAGGGAGAGAGAGAATGGAGATGAAATTAGATCTGAGTTTGTGAGAGAAAATGATTTTTCTTGGGGATGAAATGTAAAATGAGTTTTTCTTTTCATTTAGCTTTTATATAAGTTGTGTGATGTGACTCTCATCGTTTAATTGGAGGTTGGATCTCATGACCCTCTTCCCCAAGAAATCAAAACAATTTCCAACCGTTGGATCTATTGCTTTGGTTTTAATTAATGACATTTTTTTGTAAAAAAATATAATATATAACTTTCCTCATAGAAACATATTTATTTCTATAAAATGCCTTTGAATGTATATGAAATGGTTTCTAGCCGTTGCATCTCTTGCTTAGTTTTAATTAATGACATTTTCATTACTTGGTAAAAAAATTGAAACTTCTTTCTGCTATAAACTATTTTTATGCAGATTATCTACTGTCTAAACCATAGAAATATTTTTTATATCCTTAAACAGTTGTGATTCCATTTATATGATCTCTCCTTAACACAAGCTATATCATATACATATAGTTTACATAACAGACTTTTATTTTAGGGAAATTTGCTACAATAATCTAGAAACTATGAAAATATAGTCAAAATAACCTATCAAAAAATTTGTAGATTTTTTTTTTAAATAAAATCGATTTACTCAATTTTTTTTTAAAAAAAATGAAATTATCTTAAATGAAATCATTATAAGGTGGCAAAGAAGGTGAATAAATATTTTTTAAAGGGGTAATATATAAGATTTACACATTTTGAGTGATAAAAACGCCAAATTCAAATTATGTTGTGGCTATGTACAATTTTTTAAACATTTGTCTACGGGCCCACATTTTTAGAAAAAATGAAGGGTCTAATTCTTTAGTTAAGTTCATTAGTCGTTAGTAATATGAAAACGTTTGTTTATATATACATATTTGCAGATGTTAACACTTAATTCAATATTCCTTACAAATTTAGCACTTAATTTTTTTATTTTTATTTTTTTAATCTTTTAACGTGTAAATGACGAAAATAACATTTTTTGTCTAGCCGTATACCATTTACAAGCGTACACGTCGTACTGTATATGGACTAAATTATCATGAATAGTAACAAAGTGCTAAAAACTATAAACAGTAATTTAAGTGGTAAAAAATTATGAACAATATTTAAGTGTTAATTAGGGCCTTTTTTAATTTGGGACGATATATTAGATTATGGAATTGCTTGACTCTTATTGATATGATGTGCTGTGAATATATACACAGAGAATACAATGGAAAAGGAAACTATATTATACACACGATTAATGACTCCTAAACTTAAGCAATTGAGAGATGTTAAAAATATATGCTTTCTATATTCCTACACACCCCCTCAAGACGGACGGCGATCCGAAAGTCCGATCTTGACACCTAATGATTCAAAACGGGCTCTTGGCAGCGATTTGGTAAGGGCATCCGCTAGTTGATCGGTGGTGGAGATATGAGACACCCTTAGCTGGCCTGATT
Organism: Eutrema yunnanense; assembly: GCA_002933935.1. Classification (NCBI taxonomy): domain Eukaryota; kingdom Viridiplantae; phylum Streptophyta; class Magnoliopsida; order Brassicales; family Brassicaceae; genus Eutrema; species Eutrema yunnanense. The sequence continues at coordinate 903,825 of PKML01009694.1, read as the reverse complement.
GAATAAACTGACGAACAAAATGATAGTCCAAAGCTATGTGTTTCATTCTAGAGTGAAATACCGGATTAGCCGCCAAGTAGGTGGTGCCAATGTTGTCGCAGTATAGAACATGCTGAGTGGAACTCGAAACACCAAGTTCGGAGAGAATGGACGTGATCCAACATATTTCAGAGGTTGTGGACGCTAAGGATCGATACTCGGCTTCGGTAGAGGAACGAGCTACTCCGGTTTGTTTCTTCGAAGACCAGGCGATCGGATGTCTTCCTAGATATACGATATATGCACTTGTGGAGGTGTAGTCATCTGTGTTGCCAACCCAATCTGCATCCGTGAACGCATGAAGCATCGGTTTGTTGTTGTTGGCATGTAACATAATGCCCTTCGTCATTGTTCCAGCAAGATAACGTAGTATACGTTTCACCGCATTCCAATGGTCAATCGTCGGATGGTGCATAAACTAAGATAATTTGTTGACGGGGAAGAAAATATCTGGACGTGTGAGTGAGAGGTATTGGAGACTCCCAACCACGGCTCGAAATTATGTGGCATCATCCAATGCGGTGCCCGAATGAAGAGTGAGAGTGATATTGGGACACATTGGCGTGGAGATAGGTTTGCAAGTGTCCATTTTTGTTCGATGAAGCAAATCTGCAATATAACGAGTTTGAGTTAGATGAAGACCCTCAGAAGTTCTAGTTACTTCAATGCCATGGAAGAATGATAAGTCATCTAAATCTTTGAGAGAAAAACGTTTGGAGAGATTCGTAATAAAACCATTCGTATGAGATGGACTATTTCCTGTAATAATTAAATCATCAACATACACAAGCATATAAATAAGTACTCCCTGTTTATTGTAGATGAATAAGGACGCATCAGCCAACGAATTGGTGAAGCCCGACGCGAGGAGAAAATTACGAAGCTCATTGTACCAAGCTCGCGGAGCTTGTTTGAGACCATAAATGGCTTTGCGTAGCTTGCAGACTGCATTGGGCCTATCTTTATCTATAAAGCCAGGCGGTTGCGCCATAAACACTTCATCATGTAACGTTCCCTGAAGAAACGCGTTGTTGACGTCTAGTTGTCGGATGGGCCAGTTGTTGGTGACGGAGATGCTGAGGACTATGCGTATCGTGGCTGGCTTCACAACCGGGCTGAATGTATCATGGTAATCAATGCCGGGTCGTTGCGTGAAACCTTTAGCAACAAGACGCGCTTTGTAACGCGAGATGGTACCATCGGGATGTCTCTTTATTGTGAAAATCCACCTGCAACCAATAACGTTCACAGCATTAGCAACAGTATTTAAATCAACAAGATCTCATGTTCTGTGGCCAGTTTGCGCATTGAATTCGTCACTCATTGCTTTGCGCCAATAAGGACTTTTGAGTGCTTGAGCAACCGTTGTCGGAGGCAATTATGTGGCTTACGTGACAGTGGTGTGGAGATTCAGTTTCTGAACTGGTTTTCGAGCGCGAGTGCTTTGTCGGGTTGGTAACGGAGGGGCTGGTGGGGATGGTAAGACCGGAACTGGTGGCGGTAAGGATGGGCCTGAAACAGTCGAAGGCGAGATGGGTGGCTCGGGCGGTGATTGTTCGAGTATCGGCGATGCGAGTGGAGAGGCTATCGGAGCCGGTGATTGTACAGGGGCGATTGGTGGTGTCGGAGAAGCTGGAGACGAAGACTGTGGCAGAGAGATTCTGGGTAAAACTGTGACAATAGGTGTAAACGATATGTCAAAAACAAAGTCATCGTTATCCTTAGGCGAAGAAGACTTAATGGAAAAGGGAAAAACGTTTTCATGAAATACTACATGCCGAGACGTGTAGATCCGAGAGGTTTCTCTATCTAAACAAAAATAAGCACTTTGTGTGATGGAATACCCAAGGAAGACACAAGGTGTCGATCGAGCATCAAGTTTATGAGATGCATAGGGACGGATCCATGGAAAACACAAGCAACCAAAGATTTTTAATTTTTCAAAATTTGGGGATTGATCATGAAGCTTTTGAAAAGGATTTTGAAAAATCTAAAACCGAAGTGGGCATTCTATTAATTAAATAGACAGCCGTTGCAAACGCGTAAGTCCAATATGACTTTGGTATAGACGCATGAGATAGGAGGGAAAGTCCCGTTTCGACGATATGCATGTGGCGACGTTCGGCTATACCATTATGTTCGGGCGTGTGCGGTGGACTTGTCATATGGGATATCCCATGAGTAGTAAGAAAAGTGGTTAAAGCAATATATTCACCCCCATTATCCGTATATAGTGTTCGAAGTTTGGTTTGAAATCGATTTTCGACCAAGGCTTTAAACCGGGTAAAAACATCAAAGACTTGAGATTTTAATTTTAAGGGATACAACCATGTGTATCTAGTATAATGATCAACAAAAATCACGTAATATTTAAAACCGTCTACAGAAATAATCGGGGAAGCCCACACATCCGAAAATACGATATCAAGAGGATGTGTGGAGCGAAGAGTCGAATTGTGAAAAGGCAA
>PKML01009694.1:802224-899884 GCA_002933935.1 Eutrema yunnanense | reverse complement strand
ACAAAGTTTGAACAAAGACTTGACTAAAATTAAACACAAACTTAACCCCTTGCCCTTCCATGCGAAAATGCCCCTTTGGATTCTTGATATTTTTGTTGACTTTGACTTGTGATTTTCGTGGGCTTCATGGGCTTAGATCAACAATTGGGTTTTATTGGAAGTGAAATATTTGCCTCGTTAAAAACCTTGCTTCGGAAAACCCATTGGGACAAAACCGAAGCGAAGGAAAAGAGCACAAATAAATCACTTAGCCAAATGTTGATCTACTTGGGCCTTGTTTCCATATCCAGTGAGGTTGGTAAACAACTTCTTCGTCCGAGCCCAAGTGCCTTTTATTAAATCCGACTTGATGAAATAACATCCCAAAGACTCTCTTGAATCGTTTTGCTTTAGCTCCGATCCTCGAACTAACTTGATCACGTGATTTCCTTAGCATTCCAACAGGTTCATACATAGCTCCAAGCTCGGGTTCGAGCTGCTCATCCAAGATCATATCAGAGTGCCACATGCTTGACATCGGCCTAAGCAGGGCTTGGAGAAGCGACGCTGGTTGGTATTGTGATTATGGTGAGACTGAGTGGAGGAATTGTTGGCGTTGCCGTTGTTTGATCGCCACTGTTGACGAGGTCGAGTATCCGCAGCGTGAGCAACGATCGGAGTGACAGCAGTAGGCGCCAAACATAGGATCATGGCTTCACGATTAAGGAGCCGTTCGTGAAGCTCAGAATAAGAGATGGGTGTGTCTCTTCCATTAATTGCATCGATCTCCGGTTTGTATTCTTCACTAAGCCCAGCAAGTATTTTCTCCGTTAGATCTTCGTGATCCATAGGTTTGCCAAGAAGAGCTAAATCATCGGCTTTCGATTTGATACCGCGAAGATATTCGCTGATAGTCTTTGTCCCTTTGATACTCTGCGTGATCTGAAATTTGAGTTGACGAACATGACCGCGAGTAGGATTACCAAAGGTAGAGGCTAGAGTATCCCAAACTTCTTTGGTGGTGCTTGCACTGGAAACCACAGATTGTACCGGCATAGAAATAGCACCAATGAGAGAGCTGTAAAGGAGCCGATCTTATCGACGCCAAGGCACATAGGCTGGATTTGGAGAAGACACGACATTGACCATGACGGTCTGAGACGTAGCAGAGTTGGAGTCTTCAATGAAATGTTGGAGTTCATGTCCCTCAAGGAGAGCACGAACCTGTCGACTCCACATCAAGTAATTCAGATCGGTAAGCTTCGTAATGCTGGACATGTTGACAGATAAGAGAGTGCTTTGTGGATCTTGTGTGTTAAATACAGAGGTGCGTTCAACAGAGGTGTCTGACATTGTCAAGAGAAAAAAAAAGTAAGAAGGAGAAGAACGAAGAAGACAAGAAGAAGGGAAGGAGGCGGCGAGAGAGTAAAAAAAAATAGGTCAAACTCTATTTGGTTCTGATACCATATTAGATTATGGAATTGCTTGACTCTTATTGATATGATGTGCTGTGAATATATACACAGAGAATACAATGGAAAAAGAAACTATATTATACACACGATTAATGATTCATAAACTTAAGCAATTGAGAGATGTTAAAGATATATGCTTTCTATATTCCTACACGATATTGTTAATACCGTTTACGGGCTCCATATTTCTAGGCACGACTATGTCCTAACCAATTACAGGATATAACAATCTCAAGACGTGCATTGTCCTAAAAAAACATTGCGTCATGATCATAAAGTCATTCAAAAGGGAAAATCTTTACTTGTTCAGAACTTCTAATTCGTATACTAAACTACCCCACGCTCTTGAGACACGTTTTTACCAGTTTTGGTCTTGCTTTTGGTGTTTCGTGTAATTATCTTTCTCTATTAATATTCTCCTTAATTGATTGAGTAATTATGAGTCATGTGCAATAATTGTGTAGTTTCTAAATATATACAAAAGTGGTTTCTAGTAGCACACAGGTTTAAGACTCGAATTCAATAATTGTTTTGATCTAGCTTTGCTTTTTATAAAATATGAGTGATAAAAATTTAAGACTCGAATCAAATTGAGTAATTTTATAGGTTATTTTTCAACCAATAACAATGCAGTAAAGTAACAATTTTCATTTGCCATTTTTGTATATAATATGGATATATAAGAAGTTGAATTCTTGATCAGAAATCAAACAGTTTTCTCTCTCAGTTTTTCTTTTGATAAAGTTCTTTATATCTCGACAATGTCGTCGAAAGAATGCGAAAAGTCGAAGAAGACCATTAAGGAAATTGCCTCGAATATGGCTGAGGGCTTACCGGCAGATTGCGGAGCCGACCTCGAGTGCAAGACCAAGAAGAATCTACTACGTGCGGTCATGGTGAGGGAAAAATGCGAACGTGCGTCTAAAGAGATCAACAAGATGGGACTCCACTCAAGGATTGGATGTGATGGGTTCGAGGTTGAATATGGGACGTCGAGCGAGAAGAAGAAGTAAGGGATACTAGCTAGTAATTATATATACTAGCTTAGTATGTCGTAGATTGATCTGTTCTGTGAGTCATCTGCCATTAAAAACTACGAGAAAATAAAATTAGCAAAATTAATCAAAACAAAAGCAAAATAAAAGCAAAAACATAAGCAAAATATAAGAAAAATATAAACAAATTTAGCAATATGTTTTATTAAGTTCTAATAAATGAGTTGATGTCGTTCAAAAAATTGAAGTTATAATTTATTTTTTAGTTGATCAATGTCTGTAAATCATATATATAATAGCAGAGCTCTCTCTTCATCGATGATGTCCACATTCTTAATTTCATAAACACATTCTAACATTTTAAATATGATAAATCTCTAATTGAAAATTTTGGTTGAAAATCTGACAATATATCGTTTTCAATAAAATATTTCATTATTTTTTTATTCAATTAGTATTACAATATTTTAATTTTTAATATTGAATTCTCACGTTTTCTATTTATTTATATTTAGTTTTATATTTTTTAATTTGTATTAATTAAAAGTAATAATAAATATAAATAAACATGTATTAAATGAATATTTTAAATATAATTTAATATTAAAATTTATGGTTTTGCTGATGTGGACATTCTAGATGGAGAAAAAACTATGCTATTATATATATGATTATATTATATTTACCTCAAGTGTGATGCATGTAAATAAATAATAATAAGGGCATCATAACTAGTAATTATATTTCTATATTATATTATGGCTTGACGTAATTATTATAAAGGGACATGTAAATAAATAAAAGATAATTGAAATGTCCGATCGATCTTATGTGGATCATCATTCTAGAAAGTGGAAACCTTTGGGGAGGTCCAAGGTTTTACCCAAGACTAAGATTTAATCCGCGCTAATTATAGTGCGGAGTAATTTTTAAAAAAAAAATTGTTTTGAAATTTTTAAAAATTGATTTTATCTGAATTTTATAATATAGCTAAATAATGATTATAGATAAAACTGTCAATTTGTAATAATTTGTTTATTTAACCCGTTTTGCAGCGAACTAAAATATTATTCGGACTAACCCACAAAACTTATAATCTTAAAAACATAACTCTAATATGCACCGTTAAATGACTCTAGTTTTTGTGGTTAGTTTACAAACTCTTAAAAAATAGTTTTTGTGTGTTTAACTTTTTATAAAATTAGNTTTCTTGAAAATGAATCGTATTTAGGAACATATATAACGTATTTCGGAAAGACTTCATAAATGAACAAAAACAGAAAACGATATCTCCTGTTGATTTCCATGCGTAAATGAAGCATCAGAACAAATGTGTTGTTGTTTTGTCTACACAAAGAAATAAAAAAAAATTCAAATGATGAAAATTCCTAAATTTATATTTGACCAAGCAGTAATTTCTAAACTCTTAAGAAGCATTCATAAACCCTCCACGAAAGCCTTCATAATTGTTTTAGTAAGATTTCTCTAAAATTTAGGAACGCTTTCCTAAAAATATAAAAATGCTTCTTAAATATTTATAAAGATTTCCTAAAATGTTTGAAAAACTTCATACAACATTAGAAATGCTTCCTAAATCGTTAAGATTTAGAAAGGCTCCTAAAAAGTTTGAAATGCTTCCTACAACTTGTATTCCTTATTGGATTTTCATTTCAGAAAGACCTTCCTAATTTTTTGGAAATATTCATACTAGTTTAGGAACGCTTTCCTAAATCGTTAAGAAACATGTGATGACAACATGTGTCCAATACAAGAGCCATGTCATCTGGTTTGCTTAGACAAAATACGAACCTGCAGCTTCTTAGTCTTTTCTTGTACTTAAAAATTCATGATTTCAAAAATTGTTGTTAATGTATAAATGATCTTTCATGTTTCATGCTAATTTGTTTTCTCAATTGTATAACACTCACAACTTACAATTTTGCTTCGTGTTTTCTCTAATGGTGCAACATGTGAAATATTTTGGAATCAACAATTCACCAAATTCCTTTATTATTATATGGGTCATTCAGACATGACACGGTACCAAACCACTCTGCGTTCGTCGTGGCACCTCCTAGAGGAGTATGAACGGTGACACAAATACCGTGCTTCTGGTAGAATTTGACAAGAGAATCGCGTTGGAAGTAAGGATGTGTCTCGATCTGATTCACCAGAGGCTTGATCCTGGAGTAAGCCAAGCAATCTCTCACCGTTATTACGAAACATTACTTGAATTTTACTTATCTAATTGCAGATTTTGAATGACTCGGACAAGTCGAGCATTATATACCACACAAATAGCTAATATTTAATGCAAGGAGTATCTTAACCCCATAGACATTCTCCCTTTCTCTGTTCTTCATCGACCAAATTTATTAAGAGAAACTAATAAAGCTTATCAGAGAATCCCCTAAAGTTCTAGAATATTTGTAATTTTACTAGCACATGATTAAAAACCAACATCTCAGGTCCAAATGAGCAACAAGATTCCAAAAGGACAACATCTCGGGAAAACTCCAAAATCACTTAAGTTATCATCACCATTATCATACTAAAGCCAAAACAAAATACAGCTTAATATGATCAGCAATCACTGAATCTGAGCAAATAACTATAGTAGCACCAAAGTTTATGAATCAATGATCGTTGATAACAAACAAAAATCATCATGTTTCATTTAGAACTAGAATCAATTACACGAGAGCTATGGTTTTTTACCCTGTAAAGTCAGTCTCTAGCTTCCGTGTTCTACTAATGAAATCTTCAGCAACTTTGGAGATGTACTGGTCACTGATTGTTTCAGCTTTCGTTCTTTTAGACAGCCTACACAAGATTTTGGAGTGGATTTCAGGAACGGGACTTGATCGGAGACGATGGCTTCGCATTTGAAAGACCTAGGAGAGCACCGGATCCCGATCTCCTTCAATTTCAAGCTTTGGCTCCAGAAACTAACCTAATTTCTCGATTCACCGGAGATAACATTGGGCCCAAATCTAAATCGCCATTCTCATTCCACCAACATCTTCTGCGATTGCAGATTCTTCTCGTATCTCTTCCTCCTCGACACTTGCGGCGGCGGAATCCTCGCTTTCGTCTTCTTCTTCATCCTCCGATACACCTGCGGCGTTGCGTCTTCTTCTTCATCATCTTCATCGACAGAAGGAAACCGTTGCGACGATGAATTAGATCGAACCTGTAAATGGATTCAGTTGGGTCGAAGGCGAAAGCGATATCTCAAATGCTGTGAGCAAATTTATCTTTTTAATCTTTAATGAATGCTAAAAATATGACTTTTTTATTAGGGTGTTAGTTTGGTCAGAAAGTTTTCAAAAAGTGCTATTTTGATCAATTTCTCTTTTATTTTCTTTCACAAAGATTAATTTTCTAAAAAATTTATCTACTTTTTATTGATTAATATTAATAAATGATTTCAATCTACTTTAACCCAAAATTAATAAATGATTAATGTTAATAGAGTAATTGCATCATATATGATTTAATAATATCAAAATTAACACTCTTCTTTTTATACTGTACAAACTCTACTATTCACATTAAGAAGAAGAAGACCGGTGGATAACACCGGTGGGATCACACAAGTCGGCGGCGATAACACCGACGTTAACACCGGCGGAGATAACACCGACCGCCGACGACAACACCGGCGGCCCGACGATAACATCGACGATGTTAACTGGATTAACGCGATAATTTATGATATAATAATTGGATTAACATGACAATTCCATAAAAATGAACATGATAACTGGTTTAACATGACAATGTTAACGATACTAACTATATGTTAACGATGCTAACTGGTTTAACATGATAATATTAACGATACTAACTATGTGTTAACGATGATAACAATGATAACTGATTTAACATGACAATGTTAAGGATGCTAACAATATGTGTTTTCTGGTAATGAACAGTGGTCGTCGAGTTTTGAGGAATAGTACCACCGGTCTTTTGATGAACAGTGTTGCCAGATTTTTCTGTCCGAAAATAAGTTTCACACCAATGGCATTTCTATAAATATAAAAAAGCATAAAATATATTTTGGGTTTAATCATTTTTCTTTCTTTCTTACTTACTTAATTTACAAAAAATTAATAACATTTACCTAATATTTTGGTCAACCTACCATATACACTCAATTAACCCATGTTAATAAATGATTTCAAATTAACTTTGACCCAAAAATAAATTCCAAACTATTGGGTCAAAGTTAATTTGTTTAAAGATTCCAAAAATAATTTCGTGATAAACGCCGTCAATATAACTTGACGGGAAACGAAACTGTGTCGTTTTGGTTTTACTTGCCAAATTTAGAAGAAAAAGCAGAGGATTCTATTTTCTCCCCACCAAGAACACATTGGCGTCGATAGATTGAGATTTCATGAGAATCTCTTAATCAAAAAACGGCCGCCATTGTCGTTCTCTCTCACGTTCCTGTCTAATCCTAGACACCAACCCCATTCAAGAGTTTTCGTACGCTTTCTCCTCATTTTTTCAGGATTCCTTTTTGGCTCTGTTATGTTCTTCCATTAAAGTTCATCTGTCTCATTTCGTCTCATGGGTTCTGTTTGACTCGAGGTCTGCTTCTTCTTGACCCTTTGTTGGTTTCTTTCTCATGAAATACATAACTTAGGAATCTCGTGCTTTTGGGTCATCAATGTTTATACTATTCGTGCATGAATTTCTGTCTTTTTTTTTTTTGGTGATTAGAAAAGGCAAAGCATGAAAATTTAGAAACAAGATTGGAGTGCGTTATGTGTGTTTATGTGTGTTTGATTGGTGATCGTGTTGTGTTCGATGTAATGTCTCAATGGTGATGGTGGTTATTTGAATATCTGACATTTTCAGGGACGTAGCAAGGAAATGTTTGAATCTGGCTTCGAGTGAAAATGGGTTTGTATTCTTGACGACTAAGATTTGTTTTTGGACCACATTTTCTGGTAGATTTTGACTGAAATTTCAAGGCATTAGTTCTCTGAGATACATTTTGTCTTGGTTCTGCAGAAATGAAGACCATTCTTCGATCGATCAGCTTTAATGACAATGACTCGGATTCAACCATCACTGAATCACCTGAAACTATAAAGACTCTATACAACAGATCCCTTAGCGTCAAAGGGACACAAAGATCTAGAATTTCTCCAGGGGATGTGGAGAACAGTTTTTCTGGAAAACCTTTAACTTTTATGAACGAAGATGACAGATATAAAATGCGAAGATGGAAACCTTTTTCCGAAAACGATATTGGAAATGAATTTTTGGCGTTATTAGGGGACGGAAGATACCAAGCTGCATTGAAGTTGCAGAAGGTTTATAGAAGCTTTCGAACCAGAAGAAGGCTAGCTGATTGTGCTGTAGTCGTTGAGCAAAGATGGTTCGTAGAGCTATGATTGTTGGCATTTGTATCTGTAAAGAGAACAAAACTATCTGTTTAGTAACTAAATGGAATTTGCAGGTGGAAGGTACTTGACTTTGCTGAACTTAAACGAAGTTCTATTTCTTTTTTTGAAATTGAGAAGCAAGAGACAGCAGTTTCACGCTGGTCTAGAGCAAGAACAAGAGCTGCTAAGGTAACACCATCAAACATGTCGGTTTGATGCAACCATTTTCTTCCCTTGATCCAATCTTTGATTAATGATTTGACAATTTTATCGCTTAGGTGGGTAAAGGCTTGTCAAAAGACGAGAAAGCTAGGAAGTTGGCTTTGCAGCACTGGCTTGAGGCAGTAAGAATACTATAGTACACTTTGTGTCTTTTTCTGTGGCTGTAAGTTTTAAGTAAAGCCATGTGATCTTAATTTTCTAGCTTAACAGATCGATCCTCGACATCGCTATGGCCACAATCTGCAATTTTATTATCATGCTTGGCTCCACTGTGACAGTAAACAACCCTTTTTTTATTGGTAAATTTGCTATCACAATCAAAAGAATGACAGTATCAGGAGTACATACGATTTACGAGCTAACATCCAACTTTGGACATGTAGGCTTGACATAGGACAAGGAAAAGAGTTAAACCATGAAAGATGTCCAAGATCAAAACTTTACCAGCAAAGCATCAAGTATCTTGGTCCGGTGAGTTTTACTCTCTACTTACTGTGCTTGTTAGATCAATTCTGATGAAATTCAGATATTCTCCTCAGCAAAACTTGGTAGAGCAATTTTTTTTGTTTTTGGAAAACAAATACTCTTGCGATGTTATTGACATACTTGTTAGATATATTTTTGGTAAAGCTTTATTCTTTCATACGAACAGACTGAAAGAGAGGCATATGAAGTGGTAATTGAGAATGGGAAACTAATATATAAGCAAAGTAGGATAGTTCTCGACACAAAAGAAGGTCCTCCAGATGCAAAGTGGATCTTTGTCCTTAGCGTGTCTAAAATACTGTATGCTGCAATGAAGAAAAAGGGGAACTTTCAGCATTCGAGTTTCCTGGCCGGGGGAGCTACATTATCTGCTGGAAGAATTGTGGTCGATGATGGTGTTCTTAAGGTGAAAGAAAGACTTTTCGTTGGACTGTTCCTTGTTTATTCTTATGGAATAGAAGAGAAGTAAGGTTTTATTAAAACTCTGTTAAGTCTGAGTTCTTCGGATGGTCTTTTCAGGCAGTTTGGCCTCACAGTGGACATTATCTTCCAACAGAAGAGAATTTTCAGGCGTTCATGTCGTTTCTTAGGGAGAACAACGTAGACCTCACCAATGTAAAGGTAAATCCATTCCGGTCTGAGTTTTACTTTTAAGTTAACAACATTTCATATTTTTGGATTTGGTTTGTGTTTAGGCTACCGCAATAACAGAGACTTTCTTTTATCGTTTTCTGTAGAAGAGTCCAGATGAAGAAGATGCAGAAGCTCTTGCTAAGGTCAAGAGAATGCCTTCAAGAATCAAAGAGACCGAAGAAGAACCATGTGACTTTGTGGACGCTGAGACCGGTGAAAGTCCAAACGCTGAACGTCCCAACAATCATCCAGAGCAAACGATATTAACAAGGTTCCATTCAAAACTTTCAAGACCGAAGGTTGATAACCACATGATTGAGGATGATGAAGAAGAACCTGAAACCCCTTCAGAAGAAGGGTATGAGACAGCAGAAGAGACATTCATAGCTGAGGAAGAGTTCACATACCCAAAATCGAATCTGTTCGATGAAGACATTGAAGAATACGAGAAGCCTGTCCCGAAGGAGAAGATAATGAAACGGATAGATTCACACAAGGGAATAAAATCATACCAGTTAGCTGAGCGGCTACATTCGAGATGGAGTACTGGTGCAGGCCCTAGAATCAGTTGTATGAGAGATTACCCTTCAGAGCTTCAATTTAGGGTTCTTGAACATGCTCAGCTATCTCCAAGAGCTTCAAGCTCTTCCAACCCATCTCCTTTTGCCCCGGTTAGATCACGAGGAACAAGTCTTGGGAGAAGTCCTTTGGCTCAAGAGCTTGAGAGGATTTAGGTCTATATGTATACGAAGCAAATGCTCATGTGATGATGAAGTGACCGGCTTGAATATCTTTTGTTACTCAAGGTGCAGAACAATGATAAGTGAGTTCCTTGTTCTTGTAGTCACCTTTACATTATTATTACTATTATTTCATATTTTGTAATTCTCTGAATCATATGAAGTCCCATTAATGATTTTGATCTTCACTAATTGTCCATAGAAAATAAAATGTTACTCCAAATCAGTTAAACCAACCCCCCTCTATCTATATTGATGTTGTTCGTTGGCGGTAGCGACCAGCTGCAACGACCAAAAATGATTCATTTAGCTGTTGTTGTCAGCGACCAGACCAAACACTGCTGGTCGCTACCGCCAAAAGCGGTGTGTTTTTGGATCCGATAGAAAATGCAGAATTACTAAAAAGCCCTTAGTTTTTTGGGAAACCACAAAAAGACTAACCCTAAAATCGTATCGTATCCTTCTCCTCGTGTCGTTTATTCTTTACATCTAACTCTTAGATTTGGAGCTGCGCTCAAGTTTGGTAAATCTTTTCTCGAGGTGAGTTCTTCTTCTCCATTCGTCTGTAGCCCCCTGTTTTCATCTGATTTGATTTTGGGTGATAATCTGATTTTGCCCAATTGATTGGTGTGGCTTGAGTAGTTTTGAGGAGATACGAATCGATTTTTTTCTTGAAAATAGCTGTTGTTCACTTTTGTTTGATCTGTTATTGCTTTGATTGTAGTTTTGAGGAAATGCAAAACATTAAGCAAATAGATATGAATTGTAAATCATCGGAAGTTGTGAATTAATCTCTGTTTGTTCAGTATTGCTACTTGAACTCTTTGAATTGCCATTTAAATCTTTTTTTTTAATTTCTCTGGCTTGATCACCGTATTGCTGTTTTTCAATAATATTGGTGTATTTGTCTCTACTCGATTTTCCTTGATATTTCAATCAAGGCTAATGTCAAAGAATTTGGAAGAAATCTGAGAAAATTTCTATGGTTCATTGGTTTTGTGGCACAAATTTATAAGATCACGAATGGGTATTTTGCTGGAATTACTTAGTTTCATGCCTGTAATGTTTATAATCTCCATTTGATCATGATTCTCGTTTAATGTCAAACATATTTACCAACCTTGTTATTGAGACAGCGCAGTTCCTACTATGAGTCTCATAATAAGTCAATTGTGTTGTATTAGTTATGTTTAGAAGCTTGGATTCAGTGAAAGGATTCTGATTTCTTTTGAATTTGAAACTTTTAGCCTAGGAACAAAGTGATCCGGAGATTTTGGAATTGAGCGATGAATATGGGTGTTAAAAGTTACTTTATCTTTTTAATTTCATTTTCATGGCTCTTATTGATGTGATTCTTGTTTCTCGTTTTGTCTTTTGTTCCACTGAGATTGAGGTTGCCTCGAGCTACTTTATCTTTTCAGCTAGCTTATTTTGCAGTGTCTTTTGTGGAATGCAGGTTCTCCTTGTTTCCATTGCCTAACGTTCACCCCTCCCGCTAAGAAAGATGTCTAAGTTCTTTGCTCCGGTTTCCCTCGAACCTTCTATACTTTTCGATAACCTATTTAGTACGGTCTATTGGCTTGCCCCATTGGTTTTACTGACATCACTTTCTCATTTCACCTTTCTCACCAGACTGGAAGTGACAGTGAATATGAGAGTGACATCGAGGAAGAGTTGGAAGAGGTTCAAGATACCAATGCTGGTGGGGCCTCACGTTATCTTCCAGGTGGCAGTGAAAGTGACGATGAGGATCTCCGCAAACGTGTTGTTCAGCCAGCCAAAGACAAGCGTTTTGAAGAGATGGTCAATACCGCGGAGCAGATGAAGAATGCCATCAAGATCAATGATTGGGTTAGTCTACAAGAGAACTTTGACAAGATTAACAAGCAGCTGGAAAAGGTTATGAGGATTACAGAGGCTGTAAAGGCTCCAATCTTGTACATCAAAACCCTTGTGATGTTGGAGGATTTCTTAAATCAAACTCTGGCCAACAAGGAAGCAAAGAAAAAGATGAGCCCTAGTAACTCCAAAGCCTTGAATTCAATGAGACAGAGATTGAAAAAGAACAATAAGTTGTATGAAGACGAAATTAATAAATATAGGGAGTCTCCGGAAACCGAGGAAGTGAAGGAATCGGAGGATGGAGATACGGATGATGATGGAGATGATGAAGAAGATGAGTTTGAGGAAGATGTTAATGTGGAGGCTGAGTCTGAAGAGGAAGAAGATAACAATAGAGGTGATCCATCTTGGGAGAAGATGCTAAGCAAGAAAGATAAGCTTATGGAAAAGCTGTATAATAAAGATCCTAAAGAGATCACATGGGACTGGGTCAACCAAAAATTCAAAGAAATTGTGGCTGCCCGTGGCAGGAAGGGAACTGCTCGATCTGAACTGGTTGATCAGCTTACACACCTGACAAGGATTGCCAAAACTCCAGCACAGAAACTTGAAATCTTGTTCAGTGTTATTTCTGCACAGTTTGATGTGAACCCTGGTCTCAGCGGACACATGCCTATCAATGTCTGGAAGAAGTGTGTGAATAACATGCTTACGGTGCTGAACATTCTTGTCAAATATGATAACATCGTTGTCGATGACACGGTTGAGCCTGATGAGAATGAAACTTCGAAACCCGAAGATTATGATGGAAAAATTCGGGTCTGGGGAAACCTTGTTGCATTCGTGGAGAGGATAGACACTGAATTTTTCAAGAGTTTGCAGAGCATAGATCCTCATACACGTGAGTATGTGGAGAGATTGAGAGATGAGCCAATGTTCTTAGCTCTTGCTCAGAACATCCAGGACCACTTTGAGCGGTCTGCTGACTATAAAGCTGCGGCAAAGGTGGCCTTAAGACGAGTTGAGTTAATTTACTACAAGCCTCAGGAAGTTTATGATGCCATGAGGAAACTGGCTGAGCTGGTGGTAGAAGAAGAAGAAGATAGTGAGGAGCCCAAAGAGGAAACTGGACCTCCTTCTTCATTCATTGTTGTTCCAGAGGTTGTTCCTCGTAAGCCTACCTTCCCAGAGAGTAGTCGAGCTATGATGGATGTTCTCGTCTCCCTTATTTACAAATATGGAGATGAACGGACTAAAGCTCGTGCGATGTTATGTGATATCTATCACCATGCTTTAGTGGACAAGTTTGTGACTGCTAGGGATTTGTTGTTGATGAGTCACCTACAGGACAATATTCAGCACATGGACATCTCAACCCAGATCCTCTTTAACAGATCCATGGCACAGCTTGGTCTCTGTGCGTTCCGGGTTGGAATGATTAGCGAGGCTCACAGCTGCCTCTCTGAGCTGTATTCTGGTCAAAGGGTGCGGGAGTTGCTTGCTCAAGGTGTCTCGCAAAGTCGATACCATGAGAAGACTCCCGAGCAGGTACATATTTTTGTTTGTATTATATAGTATTTTCTGTTGCGTCTCAGGTTCATAGAACTTTGTGAACAAACAAAACTCTTTTGTCTTTTTGGGTGGTGACGTAGGTTCCATGATAAAGGATTTGGATTTTCTTCCCCTAATAGTGGAAAGCATTATAGAATTCTCTATAGAACTTAGGACTCATTATGTTGAATATATAAATTGCAAAATGGTAAGATCAGTATGAATAAAGGGGAAGCGTTAATTTATGATGTAAATTTAGTTGTTCCAAGAGCATCTTGGTTTGGCATCATTGTTTCTGCTCTGTTACGTATGGATCGTTTAAGATAATACATTTCAAGTAATTAGTATTGTTAAGGTGAATTTAACTCTTTTTAATTCGAAAATCAAATAGATAGGTGTTATAATTGGTCTGGTGTTGAGATTCTCCCATCCATTGGTGGACTATGATTTAGCTAATCTTTGTGGTTTTGATCTGAATTTTAGCTTAATTAAATGTTGATATAAATAATCTTTTTTTTTATCATATTGATCTTCAATCATATCAAAATTGGTTCCTTGTTTTCCTACATTATTTTCTCAGCTGAATTTATCCGTCCAAAGTTACATTTAGAACTGTAAATCTCAATGTTCATTGGTGTTTCTATTTATATTTAAAATGGAGCTAACTGTTTACATCCTTTTGGTCCCACCAGGAAAGATTGGAGAGGAGACGACAGATGCCATATCACATGCACATAAACCTTGAGCTTCTCGAAGCTGTTCATCTCATCTGTGCCATGCTACTAGAGGTCCCTAACATGGCAGCCAATTCTCATGATGCCAGACGCAAGGTGATTAGCAAGAATTTCCGACGCCTGCTTGAGGTCAGCGAGAGGCAAGCATTCACTGCTCCTCCTGAGAATGTCCGTGATCATGTCATGGCAGCAACCCGAGCCCTCACCAAAGGAGACTTCCAAAAGGCTTTTGAGGTTTTGAACTCTCTTGATGTTTGGAAACTGCTTAAGAATCGGGAGACCATCCTTGATATGGTGAAGGATAGGATCAAAGAGGAGGCTTTGAGGACTTACCTCATCACATACTCGGCCTCTTACGAGTCCCTAAGTCTAGATCAGCTTGCCAAGATGTTTGATCTCTCTGAGAACCAAGTCCACAGCATTGTGAGCAAGATGATGATCAATGAAGAACTTCATGCAAACTGGGACCAGCCGACACGTTGCATTGTCTTCCACGATGTCCAGCACAACAGGTTGCAAACCTTGGCTTTCCAGTTAACAGAGAAACTTGCTGTTCTTGCAGAGAGCAACGAAAGAGCAATGGAGGCTAGGACTGGTGGTGGCGGTCTGGATCTGAGCTCAAGGAGAAGAGACAACAATCAGGACTATGCAGGAGGAGCAGGTGGTGGAAAGTGGCAAGATAATAATATGGGTTACACCCAAGGAAGACAAGGTTACAATGGCGGTGGTAGATCTGGTTACGGTGGTAACAGATCATATGGGCATGGTGGTCAGACAAGAGAGTGGTCTGGTCAGAACCGAGGGCCAGGTGGGTATGGAGGAAGAGGTGGAACAGGGAACAGAGGAATGCAGATGGATGGCACGAGCCGTATGGTAAGTCTTAACCGAGGTGTGCGTGGATAGACTTACTTTGATCACATTCAATTACTTAAAAGCCAAAGGAGGAGAGAAATCATAAGACGTTGTGTTGTCAATCTGTTATAAGACCTGGAAACCATGTGGTTCTACATTTTGTTCTGTTTGGTTTTATTGTTTGTCGTAAGAGATTTTGATCTCATGGAAGGAACCAATAGAGATGATATCCCTTCTCTTCTACCTGGAAATTGACATTTTTGGTAGTTTTGCTTATGAGTTGCTCTTTCTATGCTTATGAATTTGTTGAGCAGTAATGAGAAGATAAATGAATTTGGTGATTTTTGAGAATAGCTCTTAAGATAAATAGTCTTGTACAGGAACCCAATGAACAAAAGCAGGACCTTCTTAATTAGTCAACAGCTTGAGAATTTTTGAGAAGCCATATGACAACAGAGGAGCTTATGAAACAAGTTTGCCATTTCTTTAGAAAAAGTGAGAAGCAAATGCTCAATGACCATTTCTTACATGTAGTGCACTAAGAGCATCCCCATTGGTTAAGAACCTCTCATGGGGTTCTTAACAATAAAATATTTATATTTTTAATTTAGTTTAATTAGAGAATTAGAATTTAATTTTGAGGAAATGTTGAGCCAATTATATTGTGACACATGTTAGATGGGTATCTCAAAAAAAATTCAAAGGTTCTCAAATGAGAACTCTAAGGTTCTAAACTAGATACTCTCATCTTTCTCTTTCCTATTTTTTGTATTTTTGTATTTATTTTAATGTTTAGAACCTCTCAATGGAGATGCTCTAATATCAGTTGCAAAGCTTAATTAAATGTTTCAGATCAAAAAAAAGTAATGGGGTTACTAATTTTTTAAACAATTGTTTACTTATCGTTTACTCTAATCGTCTTTTTTTTTTTCTTTCTTTCAACACACTAATCGTTTGTTTAATTTATCTTGTACGTTACATTTTTACAATTTTGTTGTTTCAATATATTTTTTTTTTTTATAAACCCTATCGGCTATCCGGTCGGCTCCTAGGGACGCACCGAAATGCTACAGGGTGGACTATATTGACTCGTAAGGGTTTTTTACCACCTCGCATGACCTCAAATTTGGTATACATTCCGACTAAGTGCCAGAGGATAGTCTGACCATATGCATTTCGGATTATCATGTAAACCAATTGGGGTTATGCCTAACTGACAGACTTCATACAAGATAATGTTTGGATTTTAGCGAGGACGGAGGATCAAACCCAGGGCTGTTCAATTTATTTTAACATTTTATATTTGTATTTCTCCATTTTATATTTGTATTTCTCCATTCAATAGGTTCTATTTAACTTTTTTTTAAAAAAAAATACTAAACTTTGTGTAACTTTGGTAGCCCAAAATTAATAAAATCCTAAAATGGCAATTAGAAAGTTAAAAAATTAAAGGACTTTGACTAAAATTTGGGTAGAGTCAAGTCACACGTAGACCTCAGTTTCAGAAAGTGGTGGCTATGAATTTTTCCTATGAACTCGGTCTCAAATCTTTGGTAATAATAAAAAACCTTACTATATTTATTCTCTTCTTTCTCTCTGCCAGCGAACATCCATTGGAGCGAGAGACACCCCACGAGGATATATATTAGTCGTCTAATTCTGCTTCTTAGGTTTCTGACTTTAAAACCCAGAAATTCAACAAATTCTTTCAAATTCTCTCTCTCTCTCTCTCTTTCTTGGAACGGGAAAGAGGGAGAAGTTTCTAGAAAGATCAATGGAAGGCCCAGGGACATGGCAAGGATTGATCCTCGTGGGTATTGTGACATGGATCTGTCTTTCTTCATATCTGAAATTGACCCATAAATTTAGATCTCTTCTACAACCATGGGTCGCTCGTCAAGTCGTCGGTGGTGTTCCTCTCATCCTCGAAATTCAGGTGCCTAAACCAAACTGCTCTAAATAGTAGGATTCTAAACTTCCATTGACTTTTTGATTTGGGGATCAATCAAAAGTTTTTTTTTTTTTGCAGAAACATCAGAATGGACTGCTGGATGCTTTCTTCTCAGGGCTATCATGTGTTGTCTCAGTGCCCTTTTACACTGCTTTCTTGCCTTTGCTCTTCTGGGTAACAACATTCCAGACTTCTTCTTCACCATTGAAGTTTTAAACTTTAGCCTTAGATACGGCCTTTTCATGTGGGTGTGATTGTAACCTTGAAGTTTACTAATTGCGAGGTGATCTTGCAGAGTGGACATGGTAGATTGGCTAGGCAGATGACTCTATTGATAGCATTCTGTGATTACTTGGGAAACTGCATAAAGGTATTAACTTTTGGGTCTTCTATATAGCATTCTCTTAGTTTATAAGTTTAAAAGAAGGAACTTTCAGTTTATACAGTCTTCTGTATTTAGGATGTGGTATCAGCTCCTCGTCCTAGCTGCCCACCAGTTAGAAGGATTACTGCCACAAAAGATGAGGAAGACAATGCAATGGAATATGGCTTGCCTTCTTCACATACTTTAAACACTGTTTGTTTATCCGGGTATGTTACCCTCAAACTTTGTCCCCGGTTTGTCGTAGAATCTCGTAGCTAGTAATGCCTGCTCTCGGTATTACAATGCCGTGAGAAGATAAAATTGGCTAAATGTCGTATCCGGAATGCCACAGAATCCCATAGTTGACAATGGCTCAGCTGATGCTTACTGATAGTTGTTTATTTGGATAAATATGAAACACTTGGTGTAATCTGTTTTCCTTGTTGTGAACAATGCATCGCTCTTTCTTACAGCAAATTTTGCTTTAGGTATAGAGGGTTTTAACACGTATCCTTGATGGTTGGTGTTTCAGATATCTGTTGCACTATGTGCTATCCTCTTTTGAACACGAAAATGAGTCTATCCAATACTATGGATTTGCTCTTGCTTGTATGTTGGTAGCCCTAATTGCCGTGGGTAAGATCACACTCATACCAGAGAAATGCACATACCTTATAAGTATTTGAATCCTCAATTGACATCACTGTTTTTCTTCCTAGGAAGGATTTACTTGGGTATGCACAGTGTGGTCGATATCATCTCTGGTCTTGCCATAGGTGTCCTGATTCTAGGTCTTTGGCTTACCATCAACGAAAAAATCGATGATTTCATTACCTCAAAACAGAATGGTAAACATCATTCCTCCTAGTTTCACAAATGCTTCTACTTACAAACACCGAATAACAGAGAAGCCATGACTCTGTTGATTGTGCAGTTAGCTCCTTCTGGACTGCTCTGAGTTTCTTATTGCTCTTTGCTTATCCGACGCCCGAGTACCCAACTCCAAGCTACGAGTATCACACCGCCTTCAACGGGGTTGCGCTTGGAATTGTAAGCAATCAAGAGAAGTTACATAGTGCAAAAGTGTTGATGGTTTACAATGGCCTTAATTGATGGTTTTACTTGTCTTAGGTGACTGGAGTTCAGCAAACGTACAGCCAATTCCACCACGAAGGAGCTCCACGAATCTTCTCACCAGAGCTTCCGGTTTCAGCCTACCTTGGGAGAGTCATGGTGGGTATACCGACGATACTCTTAGTGAAATTCTGCAGTAAATCCCTTGCAAAATGGATTTTACCTACAATATCCAACGCACTTGGGATTCCAATAAGATCCAGTACATACATTCCCAAGCTCAAGCTCGATAAAGAGTACGCAAATGGGAAGAAGACGGACGAAAGTAAGATCTCGGTTGGGTATTTACAGAAACTGTGCGAGTTATTGAACCAGAACTCGTTTGATATTGACACCGGTATAAGGTTCTTGCAATACGCAGGCCTTGCCTGGTCTGTCGTTGACCTTGTTCCTTCGCTATTCTCTTACATTAACTTGTAGTGACAGTTCCATTGTCTGGTAATATAAAACCTTCAAGCCACAAAGTCTCCAGGGTTGTAGCTTTAAAGAATTAAATATTCGTCATGTTTATATCAAAAGGGTGCAAAAACGGAACTGAAGGGAAGAATTGTGAAATTAAATCAAAATAATATCTGATGCAGAAGGGAGCTGAATAAGTTCAGCCAAACACAAATATTCATGGGGGTTTTGAAGTTCATTGACCTCAGTTGCATATATTACACTATTCCAAGGGGGAGGGCTAAATTAATTTTAAAGAGAAGCAACCTGAACACAATGCGTTGAACCAAATGGAATAAGCAGAGAGATCTTCAAAAACCAACAACCGGACTTTGCAGCTGAGAGGAGGTGACTTGTGTTTATAGGAAGTAGTCAGGTGTCCTTCGGGTCACATCTGGTTCTCCTCTCCTCGGGGCTGGTTCAAACTGTTTCACAATTTAGACTTGTTAGTTTTTTCTTTCGCAGAGGTCAAAATGAAGATTGCTGGACATAGTTTGCGAAAGACCTGAATGAAGGTGTGGTTCCTGCAGTCATCGACCTCAAGAATGGAGGCCATGTTTCCACAGCGATAGCAATAGTTTGGTGCACTGAAGATAGTTACCACCTTTTGCTCCTGTCAAAGGGAATATATAGTTAGACATAGTGAGCAAAGATTCTCAGGTTTGGCTTATCTATGCAGGGGAGAGGAGTTTGATTATATTACGTGTGCCCAGTTGAATCCATCCATAACCAGCTGATGCGCTCGGGCAATCAGTTTTAAGTTGTTAGTGTGATTGAATTGTTCGGAAATGTCCTATGAAAACAAAATGGAAAAGAAGAAAGTCAATTACATACTTATTTGGAACAAAAAAAAAGGAGATTCAGGATAGCGTCTGAAACTGAGGCTTCGTAATACCTGACCAAATGTATATCCGGCACCACGAGGAGAGATTCCCCAGCCGCACCTGTCATCAGGATCAGACCATAATAAGTCACACATAGGCCCTTCATGCGGAACTTCTTGAACTCTATCAAAGTTCCTAATGTTGTCAAGGGTCTCAATAGACGGTGACAATCCACCGTGAAGGCAGAATATTTCTGACTCCACCTGCAAACAGGACATATGACATGAGATGTATAGCCTTGTTATTTGTTGGAACTAAAACTCTTAGAAAACACCATCAGTTCAATCAGACAAGTTATATTGAAAGATCGAATCTTGGCTCTAGAAAGTGTAAGTAGCATAAGCAATTTATATCATCATTTACAGCATTTCAGAATACAAACCATCTCTAATTGAAGTGACACTTGCCAACCAACCAAATATTTTGATTTTATCGAATATTGAGAGCGCCAAAATAGACAATGGGTCATCTATTGAATATTGAGAGCGCCAAAATAGACAATGGGTCATCTACTGAATATTAAGAGCTCTAAAATGGACAATGGGTCATCGTGATCAATATTGAGAGCACTGAAACAGACAATGGGTCATCTATATTATAAGAGTATACAAAGGTGTAGCGTTATGTACTAAGTAACTAACCAAGGCTGTCAGTGGGAAATAGTCAAAGAGGTCTGTAAATATCTTCCAAACATTCGCATTGCCATACCTGCAAGTACAGGGAAGCTTTGTCAAGCAAATTGCAAACGAAATAACCCAAAAGATTGTCTAACAGGCATAGAGGAGAAATAAATGTCTTTAATTAGCACTAACAAGCAACTAAGGTATGAAAAAATACAATTGAGAACAGTCAAATGAGGAAAACAATATCATTCGGGCGTGCAGAATATTAGTGAAAAAAGAAGTATCATGACATGAACAAAGTGAGTTAGCAGTTTATACAGTATAAGGATGTTGAAGACTCACTTTCGCAGGCATTCATCATAAAATCCATAAACCTGAGTAATCTGCCAGAGCGAAAAAAAGTGTATTAAACAATGAGTCAGATAAAGAAGTCAGAGGACAGAAACTTACAGCAAAAATATATAGGAATAATTGACTTGTAAATGTATATAGCATAGACATGAATAACCAAATTGTAATTGTGAAAGGGTCTCGTCTAAGATTTCAATAACAAAACAGAAAAACTATGTCCAAACTGTATACTTCAGAAAGTGAACGTACAAGTAGAGACAAAAGTTAGTTTACCTGACGACTTTCATGGTTTCCTCTAAGAATAGTGATTCGCTGAGGATACCGTACTTTCAAGCCAACTAACAGCTGGAAATGGAATTGAAAAGAAAGAAAGTATCAGCAAAGTAAATCTAACATACATACATAAACGTTAGGAAGAGAAAACATTCAGTATAGACAGAATATCTGATTTAACAGTATAACAAGACAAAAGATGTCTTTCTACTTGGAAATCAGAATATTATTACTGAAAACAAAAAGACGTCTGCAAATGGTGTGAACTTGGTACCGTAACAGTTTCGACAGAATAATATCCACGGTCGACGTAGTCTCCCATAAATAGATAGTTGGTGTCAGGGCACTGCAAAAGAGCGTAAGATGAACATTCATCAGACAGCAAAATTAGAACCAGAAACGAAACTTAAGCACTAGTTTCAAATATAACCCGTGACAAAAGGTTTCAGTTCATTCTGATTATTCAGTGAGCATCCTCTCAGACTTTGTATTACCCAGCCAGAACTAATAATTGCTAGAAAAGATGGATGATGAATAAAAAAACCAAACTTGCATCTTTATGTCCATTGTGCATCTCAGTAAGTGTTATAGATCTTACCTTTCCTCCAATGCGGAAAAGCTCTGCAAGATCATGGAACTGTCCATGAATATCACCACAGATTGTGACTGGGCTTTTAACAGGCTGCATGCAGGAAAAATATAAAATTAACTCTACTTAAACCAAACATAATGAATGTGTGCTTAGAATGAATTCAGGCTGGTTACACAATCTACCACATGGGAATTATGATCACCAAGGGATGCAAGATCAAAAACTAACCTGAACGTTGCTTTCATCCATCAAGATCTCCTTAGCTTTCTCGCATAATGCTCTAACCTAAAGAAAATAAAGTAACACTGCACATGATAAGTTCATCTTTCACCTCTTTTAAGACTAACAGTAATATCCATTATCAAAAAACATAACATAAAAATGTCAAACTGGAGACACCAATTTGACACAAGCAGCTAACAGAAAGATCATCTACAGCAAAAGGCCTTCTTTTTACAGATATTGATCAGTTTCCCTCATATCAGCTCCAGAAGGTCTTTTTATCAACTTGCAATCTCTCTCGCACACCAGCAAAAACAATTTTCATTTTTCTTTTTGATCTTTTCCCTCGATTAAAAATCCAGTAACACATCTAACAGATGCAATTTGATCTTGTTAATCACCTGGGTCAGGCAAACCCACAATATGCAAGTGAATCACCTATTCAGAACCCAATACAGCCATAATTTTTATATTGAAATGATATGATAAGATACAATTTTTTCAACCCATAAAACTGACGTGAAAATTGAAACACCTCTACCTATTCCCGAAGATCTTCTCAACAAATCAGACATCAAATCGGATAATCGCATACTCACAGAATAAATAAATAAATAAAAAAACCACCCTTCAATTCAAAGCAAAATCTGAGATCCAATCATCGATACTGTCCAAGTTCACCCCGAAAACTAAAATACGGATCCAAATTAAACGACGAAGAAAAATCTGTTTTGCAACACAATCGCAGGCACCTGTTGCTCGGAGAGGGGCTTGCACTGCATGAGCTGCGAGATCTGCTCATCTAGATCGAGGGTTGAGTCCGTCGGAAGCGAATTCGCGCCCATCTTTTTGCTACTGCGTCTTCGTCCTCTTTCCTCTGGTCGGATCCGGAAAACAGATCAGAAACCAGGACAAAGGTTTCCAGATTAGGGGCAGCCCTAACCCTAAATTGGATGGATTCTGCGTATTCTTCGCTTTCTCTCTCTCCGTGTGCAGTGAGAGGAAATGGAAATGAGAGGGGCGCGTGAGGAAAGGGGCGAGTGGGTTTGTAGTTTTCGAGCCGTGTCTTCAATTTACTTTATTACCCTTACTCTTTTGAGATCTAAATAATAAATCCTCTATAAATTAATAATGTTATGACTTTCAAAATTTATTAATTTGTAAAAATATTAATTAATCTATAATATTAATTTATAGAAAAAGATTGTTTTTAGTCCATAACTTTCTAGAGTTTTCTTTTAAAATATTATATTAAGAAATTAAATGAATTTATTTGTAAAAATGACATACATAAACTTTAAATATGATTAATAATCTTGCCTATAGCAATTGAATTAATGTTAAAAACATATTACTATATTAGACTATCTATATGCAAATAATATATGTTTATAGGTTCAAATGTTTTTTAAAAAATGGCTAATATCTTTAGTGTTGGCGATAAAATTGAAGACGATAATACAACGATACATTAGAAAGCAGTTACGAGTAATAATTATCAAGTCTAAATTTTTTCACAAGTTTTGATGTAAATAAAGAAGACAACATTAAAAGTTGTAGATAAATCAAGTAAAATTAGAGATTAACTCTTGTAAAATTTAAGTTTTAAGTCAAAATAAACAATTATGTCAAAAGAAAAGTAAAAATAAACAACACTATAATCAGGTTTTAATATGTTATTTTAATTATGTGCGCATAAATATATATAATTATTAATTTATCATATTAAGGTACCATATATTTACATANAATTATATAAATCAAAACAAAAATTATCATAAATATCTTGCTCCATAACATGATTTGTCTTCTTCTAATTTTTTTTTGTCAACTATCCATCTATCACATCATAGTTGGTTAGGAGGGATGATCCGTAGAACATCCACAACTAGCTCGTTATGACATACATGGAAAAATAAAAAATCTCGTGCTCGAACCCCTTTTGCAAGAGTATCGGCACGTACATTTAAAACTCGAGGAATAAGAGATAAACTAAAGATTTCGAAAGACTTTCTAAGGATATGGAAGGAGTCGAGTTCTGATATAAAGGCAGACTAATCTACCGGATTCTCAATCATGTTTACCAAGTTCGAACAATCAGTTTCAAAGTGCATCGAAAGAAAATGTCTTTCTCTTAGGCATTCTATAGCCCAGAGGAGACCGTCCATCTCAACATGTAAGGCCGAGAGGCTTATGCGACATCCATGCTGTCCGAGAAACTCGTAACTCCTGTTTTTAAAACACCAGCCTACTCCACTAACCGGTCCATGATCGATCCAAGATGCATCTATTTGACAGGTCGGGGGCCGGGGGTCCAACGAGGGAGCCCTGGTGACGAGAAGGTCTTGCGGAATCAAAACCTCATCTTCTTCCTCTTCCTTTTGATTTGCGATCCTCCAGTTTTCCGCTTCCAAGGTCGCGTGTTGGAGGGTGTCTTCTGGAGAAATCTCTTTCCCGTTGAAAACTTTATCATTTCTTGCTTTCCAAATGTACCAAAGTATCCAAGGATATATATCTTTTTTTGTTCTAGTAGACCTAGCTTTTCTGCTTTCCAAAAAAAAAAAAAAAAACTCATATTTTGGTAAATAGAAGCACTCGGGAAGTGATCCGGAAGGGACAGGAAGTCCGATAACGCCCAGATTTGTAATGCCGGGGGACATTCAAATAAGAAGTGATTAATCGATTCCTCTGGGGCACCAAACCTAAGGCAGCGCCTATCGGTACTCATATGTCTATAGGTGAGGTTTTGACATGTTGAAACACAATTTGATAGTGCTTGCCACATAAAATGATTGATCTCCCTAGCCGTATGGACTTTCCACACGTGGCTCTGGAGAGCGGTAATACTCGGTTCTCTTTCTTATTCTTATATTCGTCCATTCTTCTCTCTTTATTATTTTTAATTTTTTATAGTCTCATCTCCCAGTCTTTCGTTTTTCTTATGTGTATCATAAAAAAATGGTAAAATTTTGTTACGGTCTATTATTTTTCGGTTCCACAACCGTGTGGACGCTGAAGAGATGTATGTACATATCTCTTTCTCGAGTACGAGAGACCAAAAAATCAGTTAAACATTTTATATTAGATAAAAAAAAATAGACGATATGTTATTGTTCCACTTTTCTTTGAAAAAAATAGACGATATGTTATTGTTCCACTCTTCTTTGAAAAATTGTGATACATAGTTATTTCGATACGAATTCTCATGATTTGTATTAGAAAGGTGTATTCTAGGCATGGTCATATAACTCGGACCCGAAAAACCCGAACCAAACCGACCTGAAAACTTGGGTTCGGGTCGGTTTCGGTTTTCTCCTAAAACTCTAACAGTTTTTGCCTGAATTTTTTTCGGTTTTCGGGTCGGTTCAAACTTGTACAAACATTATGTTTGCGAACGATTGCGGTTTTTGGTGTTTTACAATAATCACGGAAATAACTTTGTATCGCTTCGTACCGGTTTGTGCCACTTGAAACCGCTATAAATCAAAAGCTCATTCCCGCCAGCGTTTGCACTGATGGACAGTTGCATGTAGTTAAAAAAAAATATTATCTTGAATATTAATAAAAAAACTACATAAAGTACAAAAAATTAAAACAATTTTTCTCTCATCTATCAAAATATTATCATATCAAATATATATATATATATTAACTAAACTAAATTTTATTTCTAATTAAAAAAAAATTATGCATAAAAAATGTTCTAAATCATTTAATAACTAGTTATTCTATGATTTATTTAAAATATAAATTTTCAATTTTTTTACTATAATAACAAAGTTTTTAGTTTTTTTTTAATAGAAATCTTATATTGTATGTATTTCAACAAGTTTTTGTGTGTTAAACTACTATTGTCACAACATTTTGATTGCACATGAGATGATTCATTACCATCGAATTCATTCAAACATATTCTGCAAACGTTCTCGTTTCCATATGGTACACCAGTCGTATAAATTGCTCAATAACGCTTGAACTATAATCATTCGTTTCTGCAAACTCTCACACCCGCATTCGCATTCGCATTCGCATTCGTTGCGTTTTAAAGCAGTCAAGCCTTGACCAATTTTTGAAGATGGACAATGCATGTATTTTCTTTCCTAGTTGTTGCCAACTATATATATGCATATAATTAAAATTTTAGAATGTTGTTGTTGTCAAGATTAGATCTTTCTTAAAATAAATAAAAATAAAAACAAGCTAATGTCACCCATTATTTGAAGAAGATTAATAAAAAGGTAAACAATTTATTTTCTCGCGTTGTGTCCGATCCAAAAGCAAAACTTAGGAATTTAGGGTTTTTCTCTCCCCCGAGCTTTTCCGTTGGGTGAACGACTACCGTTGAATTGATTTCTTCGATTCGATTCTCTCTTCCGATTTTTGAGGTTCTATCTCTATATCCTCTCCTTTGTGTGTCTCTCGATTTCGAGTTTTCATTTTTTTCTCTCTTCTAATTTCGTCTTTGAGTTGTTGTTTGATAGATTTGATTGGGATTTTGGGGTTTCCAGCTTATGGAGTTGGATTGCAATACCCAGCTGCTATTTTGATTTCTAGGGTTGCGTTTCTCTGCTAACTATAAGACCTTATTTTGAATTTGCCAGGTTCCTTATTTGAGCAGCTGCAATCGTTTTTATTGTTTCCTTCTTTCGTCGACAAGTTTTGTGCTGGGAAGTTGCAAGTTCTTTCCTTGATTTAGGAGGACGTCACAAATTTCAGTTATGAGTGCATCATGGGCAGATGTGGCTGATTCAGAGAAGGCCGGTTCCAGGGCAAAACCTGCTTATGTTCCCCCACATCTACGGAACAGGCAATCAGAGCCTGTTGCTCCTTTGCCAGAAAATGATCGTCCAGGGTATGGTGTTCAACCGTCTGGCTCTCGATGGGCTCCTGCCGGTGCTGGTGGCGGCGGCGGTGGTGCTGGCTATAGGACTGATGCAGGGCGTCCCGGATATGGTTATGGTGGAGGAGGCGGTGGTGGTGGTGGTGGTGGCTGGAACAACAGAAGTGGAGGGTGGGACCGTAAGGAACGTGAAGTAAATCCATTTGGAGATGATGCTGATTTAGAACCCGTCTTTACCGAGCAGGAGAATACAGGCATTAATTTTGATGCCTATGAAGATATTCCAATTGAGACCAGTGGGGGAGACGTGCCTCCTCCTGTTAACACATTTGCAGACATAGATCTTGGGGAGGCTTTAAATCTGAACATCCGGAGGTGCAAATACGTGAAGCCAACACCCGTACAGCGTCACGCCATTCCTATACTGCTTGCAGAGAGGGATTTGATGGCCTGTGCTCAGACAGGGTCTGGGAAGACAGCTGCTTTTTGCTTTCCGATAATCAGTGGAATCATGAGAGATCAGCATGTACAGAGACCCCGTGGTTCACGGGCGGTTTACCCTCTTGCAGTCATCCTCTCACCAACAAGGGAGTTGGCATGCCAGGTAACATTGAGAATCTACTCATTTCCTGACAGAGTGAGTTTCTTCGGGGATAATTATGTGTATTTATATACACTTTTCTCATTATGTGGTCTTTTGGCAGATACATGATGAAGCCAAAAAATTCTCCTACCAAACTGGTGTGAGGGTGGTTGTTGCTTATGGAGGAACACCTATTAACCAGCAGGTAATTATCGTACGCAGATAGTTCGTTCTTGGTTTTTTTCCTTTGGTTATTGGTACATGCTTATATCACTGTTTTCTGTTTTATTTGAGTATCAGCTTATACTTGCTGATTTTGGTTCTCCTAGCTCTTTCCTTCCTAATGCCAGTCTCCTGTGTTGAAAATTGTTTTGATTTTGGAGTCAGCAATGCCTAATTCATCTTGTAGCTTACAAACTTTTTTCCTATGTTAGTTAATGTTGCCGTTTCGCTTGGATCATCATTACATAACATGCAGAACCATTGGAGTTAATTTTCGTTGCAGGTGTTAGTTAGTCAATCAGTCTTCAAGCAACGATTTGTTGATCTCATCTTTAACTGTTTGTACAGCTCAGAGAACTCGAGAGGGGAGTTGATATCCTTGTGGCAACTCCTGGCCGGTTAAATGATTTGCTAGAGAGAGCTAGAGTCTCAATGCAGATGATTAAATTTTTAGCTCTTGATGAGGCGGACAGGATGTTGGACATGGGTTTTGAACCACAAATTAGAAAGATTGTTGAACAGATGGACATGCCTCCACGTGGGGTGAGACAGACAATGTTGTTTAGTGCTACATTTCCAA
This sequence comes from Eutrema yunnanense, assembly GCA_002933935.1. Lineage (NCBI taxonomy): Eukaryota > Viridiplantae > Streptophyta > Magnoliopsida > Brassicales > Brassicaceae > Eutrema > Eutrema yunnanense. Next base: position 871,913 of record PKML01009694.1, on the reverse strand, counting down.
AAGAGATCCAGGTTGGTTTTACTTTTCCACTGTTTCCTTTTCTTGTTCTTAAATTCTATTCTAGTGAAGTAGCATGGTATGGAGAGCTTAATCTGTCAAAGTATAATAGTGTATCTGTAAATCATGATGGTGAACTTTGATGGTTTAGTTTTAGACAGGCAAAGAGGTCAAATGTCTTAATGAGTGTTAGATTTCATATGTGAGAACAGCTGCATAATATTCAGCACAAGAATGTTTGGTTCTTAACGTTTCTATTAATACCTGCATATTTGTTTCTTGTACAGAGACTCGCAGCTGATTTCCTGTCAAACTATATATTTTTGGCTGTGGGAAGGGTGGGTTCAAGCACTGACTTAATTGCCCAAAGGGTTGAGTTTGTCCATGAGGCAGATAAGAAAAGCCATCTCATGGACCTGCTACATGCGCAGAGAGAGAATGGCGTCCAAGACAAGGTGATCAGATAGTTACAACTGTTGCTTACTTATTTAAGATTTATTATCGCTCTGACTAATGCTGGCTTTTCTTCTCTTTTCATACACAGCAATCGTTGACATTGGTTTTTGTGGAGACAAAGAGGGGAGCTGACACTTTGGAAAATTGGCTGTGCATGAATGAGTTTCCAGCAACCTCCATTCACGGCGATAGAACACAACAGGTTTGTTGGTCGTTTGAAGTTGAATTCCATTGATGTAAATGTGAAGATCAAACCTTGCTATTGTGAATTATTATTATATACTTCACTCCAACTAAAGCTAAAACCAAATTACCAAACGATGATGTTTATAATAAACAAGCTGGATGATATTGCTGAAATGAACTCTTTCAGGTTCATCATCAAGAAGTTTGTTCTCTGTTGACTAAATCTGACTAACTTATGTGTGTTGCTATGCATTTAAAGGAAAGAGAAGTGGCACTGAGGTCATTCAAAAGTGGGAGGACACCCATTTTGGTCGCAACAGACGTGGCAGCACGTGGTCTTGACATTCCACACGTGGCTCATGTAGTGAACTTTGATCTACCAAACGAGATTGATGATTATGTTCACCGTATCGGACGAACAGGACGTGCAGGCAAATCTGGAGTAGCAACTGCCTTCTTCAACGAGAAAAATGCAACACTGGCTAGGCCGCTCGCTGAGCTGATGCAAGAAGCCAACCAAGAAGTGCCTGAGTGGCTCACACGATACGCTTCACGTGCTTCATTTGTTGGTGGTAAGAAACGGTCCGGTGGTCGGTTTGGTGGCCGTGACTTCAGAAAAGAAGGCTCTTTCAGTAGAGGTGGTGGCGGTGGCAGTGACTACTATGGAGGAGGAGGGGGGTATGGTGGCGGTGGATACGGTGGTGGTCCAAGTGGTGGGTACGGTGGTGGTCCAAGTGGTGGGTACGGTGGTGGTCCAAGTGGTGGGTATGGTGCAGGAGTGACCAGTGCTTGGGATTAGCCAATTAAGGCCTCCCAATTTTGCGTCCTTTTAACCTGACTTTATATTTCTTCTCTTCTACATTCACAAGAGAGGACATGTATTTGCCCTCACCTTTGAGATCTCGCATTCAAGAGATGGATATAACTAATCTTGGAATTAGGTGATTCTCTGTTTTTGTTTTCAGGCTATTTTTAGGATTTGTCCTAAAAAATAGACGGTAGTGTTTTCCGATTTTGATCTTGTTCTTGTGTTTCTTCTAACAAATTCATTTGTTAGTTTGAAATCCAATTTGTTTTACTTTCCTTTGTTGTTGACAATCTTTCCTGGTGAAATACAATCTCTCATTATAGCCTTTGAGAACTTTATGCTTACAGAGATCAAACTAAATTCCATAAGACAAAGATTGCAGTAAAATTGTTGCTGTGTGAATTAACCGCAGATGAGAACAGGAGTCTTACATTTGAATTCACCAGCTACAGCTATTCGTCTTCTGAATCTTCTTCAAGTTCACTTCCTTCCACAATCTCTTCTTCTTCAGAGCCTTCTTCCTCAGGGCCATCATCGTCCGGCTTATCAAGCAAAAGTTCCTCTCGAGAGACCATGCCTAACCCCCTAGCCCGGTAAAGAAACCCCGTTCTCATCACATGATAGAACTTATCTCTAAGACGAGTAAGAGGATGCGGATCCACTAGTTTTCCTCGCCGATACCCTTCTTTGAGAATCACAGTTGTTGTCTTACACTTCAGTGAGAGGTAGAAAATCCCGGGGTATCGCGTGAATAGACGAGTGAACTTATGCGGAATGTTGAGTTCTGCTCTCATGCTTCTCAAGTAGTTCCTCTTGGTTTTCTTGTGGATAGTCAAGCTTAAGAGCTCGTGCAAAACTCCCACAGCTCGTTTCTCCATGAGATCGCTATCTGGGTCAATGTTACTCGAGTCATCGTAAGGAGATATGTAAGGAAGATTTTGAAACTCGTCCATCCATGCCTTGACCTTCTTCTGTGCTCCATATCCCCTAGGAAAACTCATAGGGAATGTTAATGCGGATTGACCTCTTTTGAACTCGCGGTAACGACAATCCTCCCCAGTAACAACATTGCTCTCATTTCGCTTCTGCAGCGCAGAGAATGCGAATTCATCACGCAAATTCACAAGCTTTAGACACGGGTTTCCATTAGAGGCCTTGACGAAGCAGAAATGATCAGGGTATTTCATGACTAGTGTCTTTTCGTAGTTGTCCGGTAACCCGAGATCGAATTTCAGAGAATGTAGTGATCTGAGAGAGATAGTTCTTGTTCTCATCATCATCAGGACTCTACAGAGTCTCTCCACTGTATCAGCCTCGTGGCTTTGATGAATGATCTCTTCCTGTGAGTCAAGCATAAGTGCTGTGTCCGTTAGCTTGAAACACGGTAAGCTCGCGTAACGAGCATGCGGGAATTCGTGAAACAGAGTCGGATACCTGCAAAAATGTTGACATTTCATCAGCATTCTCACGAGTTTCTATCAATTCCGTCAAAATTCGTACTTTCTAATCCAATTTTTTTCCAGCAACAACTTAAAATTTCTTCACTAGGAGTAGTAACCCAGAAGAGATTGAAGGAGAAGCTTATTGATACCTGCGCAAGAAGCGGAGAACAGGGACGGTGAGTCCGAGGAGTTTTTGCCAATCCGCGACGGATTTCGCAGTGAGGAAACCGGTGGGAGATCGTTTAATGGCGTCCTTGAGAATGCAAGCTGCTTTGAGATCGGTCTCGGTATCAATGACGTGATCCAGGTTCTTGTTCTTCACCCATTTCAATCTCACCTTTGTCATTGCACCCATTCCTCGCCATTGTTGATGCTGGTGAAACAGCTTACTCACTGAAAAGAGAAAGCTTTGGGATTTGACGAACATCTAAAGAGTTCTATAGAACGTTTCAACTATCAAATAACGCTTGCAGTTTCCACGATCTGACGAAATAGCGAAACCTGGATGATCTGCAATTGAAATTGCAAAATGGGTTTAGGGTTTATGTCTTTGGAAGGATAGAGAAATGCGGGGAAGAGTAATTCAGACAAGGTGCTCGACGAAATTCTAGAACGAATCTCAAAGCGAGTTTTTTCGACTTCTACTTTAGGCCCACATGCTACAGTAAAGGTATAAAGCCCTTTCGCGATATGTTTTTACAGACAGAACAGAACCTAAAAAGTTCCAACTTTTGTCTGCGGTAAAACCAAATTCGCAGAAACAAGCCCCGACTCGTCCAGACTCGCAGAGCTTGTTATTGAGAATCATGGAAGCGAAGAAAGTGACAGAAGAGGAAGAAGAGACATGGAGGAGAGAGATGATAGCAAGCGTGATGAGAATAGTGAGCACGAGATTGCCTCAGAGAAATCTAATTTCACTCCTTCTCGTTAGCCCTTGGCTCTATCGCACCCTCGTCTCCTACCCTTCCATCTGGCTGGTAAACAAAGCTTAAATTTCTCTTAGGTCTTTTCAAGTTTTCAATTTTTTTTCTTTCATACTAATCTGATACCAGTTTTGATTGCTCTCTTTCAGAACATCGATTTGCGCGAGATGACCAATGCAGGGGATCGGCTTTTAGCTGCTATGTCCTTGGTTAGTGAAAAGTTTGATACTTGATTGTGCTGGAATTCATGGGCTTTATATCTTGTTGTGAGTGTTGGGAATGTTTCAATTTTGTAGCCAAGATATTGTCAAGTGAAGCATATCAATCTTGAATTTGCCCAGGGTATTGATGACAGTCATCTTAAACTTTTGAAAAGCAGGGTAAATTTTTCGCAGTTTCTACCAGTTATTACATGTGAATTTATGTTATCTGGATATTCGAATTCAAGAATGTTTGACTACGTGGTTCTCTCTAACCGGACAATGTTGTATTGGGTGCTGTATGAACACTTCAGTGCCTGGATGCTTTTTTAAGTTTAGAATGCTTAAATCTGAATGGGTGCCAAAAGATATCGGACAGCGGAATTGAAGCTATAACTAGCATATGCCCGAAATTAAAAGCTTTCTCTATCTACTGGAACGTGAGGTGATACTCTGTCTGACTCATTTGTGTCACACTTCTTGATTTTATCTCCTCAGATGAGCGTAATTCTAGGTTTTATTACACAGGGTGACTGATGCTGGCATCAGACATCTAGTGAAGAATTGCAGACGTATCATTGATTTGAACCTAAGTGGCTGCAAGGTATCTTTATCTATATTCTTGGAGGTTTATTCCTGATGGCTAACTGTAGTTACGGCAGTGTCTTACACACATAGACACACCCCATTCTCTTATATATTCTCTGTTTGTATTGGATGATGAATTTGATTTGGATGTGCACCAATTGATGCAGAGCCTAACCGACAAAAGTATGCAGCTAGTAGCTGAAAACTATCAAGACTTAGAGTCACTGAATATCACTAGGTAATTTAAATATGTTAAAAGCCTTACCTCTCAACAATTACTTATCCCTGTGGTTATTTGATAGTGAGGGATAATCCATAATATTGTTGGATAATGTCATTCGTCATTTTTCAATTGGTTATAAAGATGACAGTATGGTTTGTAATGCTTCATTGTTATTTGAATACTTCTGGTGGTTGGTCTTGTTGTTTATAATGTCGCCAGGTGTGTTAAGATCACAGATGATGGATTACTTCAAGTGCTACACAAGTGTTCCTCTCTCCAGTCCTTAAATCTCTATGCTCTTTCAGGGTATATAAGAAGCATAATTCCATTTGTCTCTATATTGAAAATCTAGCTGTTCTAAGTTCTGGAACTGATATGCAACACTTGCAGCTTCACAGACAAAGCTTACGAGAAGATATCACTTTTGGCGGATCTAAGGTTCTTAGATCTATGTGGTGCTCAGGTACTAGTTGGTGAATCCCAATCTCTCACTGGCTTTTAGAATATAACTAAGGATTCGATTGCTACCAATTCTTAGCACATATTAAATACATTAGTTATGATTTTCTTATCTTCGATATAATCTGTAACTAAGCGTGCGACTTTGGTTGTCAGAATTTATCTGATGAGGGGCTTGCTCATATAGCTAAGTGCAACAAGCTAGAGTCTCTCAACTTGACATGGTAAGCTAAGTCTCCTTTTACAAGAAAGATAATGAGCAAAAAGCTGTGTCTTCATTCAAAATACTTTAATGCAAATGCTTCTTAAACATGGCAGGTGTGTGCGTATTACAGATGCAGGTGTGATTACCATTGCTAATAGTTGTACCTCCCTCGAATTTCTCAGGTACTAAATCCAATTCTAGAACTATTTGCTTCTTTTCCTTTATGACTCTTTTTGCTGACACCATTCAATTAAAACAAAAAAAATTGCAGCTTGTTTGGAATAGTTGGGGTGACTGATAGATGTCTGGAGACTCTCTCACAGACCTGCTCTGCTACACTCACCACTCTTGATGTCAATGGCTGCATCGGCATTAAGGTGTTTACTATGAAGATTTTCATTTTTTTTTCCATCCTCTCCAATATACAGTTTTTACTTTGTGGAGATGCTGGAGACTAACACTTTCTCTTTACATAATGTAAACCGCATGATTAATTATGCAGAGACGAAACCGTGAAATATTGCTTCAGATGTTCCCTCGTCTGACATGCTTCAAAGTACACAGCTAATTTGCTTATAACTCCAGGACACTCAACAAATCAAAGGCAAGTGGCTCCATATAAGGATTCTCCTCAGTTATATAACTCGCATAGTATTTTAATCAGATGCTAAGTGTTCTCCATATGTTTTATTAACAAGCCATGGTACATCCACAACTGATAGATATGACTCGTATAGCGGTTTGAATGTATTTATCAACTTGCATAACAAAGGCTTACACTAAGTACCATACTGAGAAAGCTCCAGCCATCACCAAACCAAATTGCTTCTTATCTCTTCCTTTGACGCTTAAACCTGTGGAGACTGCTGCAATAATTTTGTTTGTTAGTTATTTTTTTTCTTCTTCTAGTTCCAAGAAACGGGATGAATAACGTTTGCACGAGTAGAATTAAAACTGTAAAAAGAGTAATATTAGTACCTCTAGGTTCAACATTCTGAGAGGATTCAGTGAATTGCTTAAAAATCTGAGCGTCTACTGAATCTGGAGGCATATGTAGAAGCTCTTCTTGCAACAAAATGAAATAATGAGAAAGATATAATCTTGTGACAATGTAAAGCTGCTAAATCATCTTCTATATTGCCAGAAAATTCTGTCGGAAGAGATTTGGGTATGAAATTTCTCACCTGGGCATTGTGAGATATTTGCAGGGACATGACAAGTGGAAGGGAGGCTCATTGCACGATTGGCATCAACTTTGAACCCTAAACCAGGATCATCCCTGTCTTTGACAAGAGTACAAAGACATCTCTTGGTCTGCCCTTTGTCTAATTTTTCCTTGAGTGTGGTGCAACATGTTGAGTCTGGAGCTTTAGCTTTGCTAGTGACAAAAGGAAGACAAGAGTAGAGATCAGACATGGAATCCTGACATCCCTTTATGTCCTGATTCAGTTCTGATCTCACACCAAGAAACATTATTGCCACTGTTATGCATAGAGCGAGCATTTGTCGATTTTGATTGTGACCCATGAATCTAAACCACCAGTTTATGCAACACAGAACTCAATACGCCTTTTTGTAAACTTACCTACAGACTTGTTTGTTGTGCACATAGGTTTCCCTCAACTTGGATAATCAGAATTATAATTCTGCAAGAAACTTTATTAAAATGTTTAAATCTGACTACTAGTTGACATGTCTCATGTCTGAATTGAAATTTGAGTTTTGTTACATATAAATATATAATAGTTGTTCACAGTTCGTTTTCACAATCTCTGCAAGATATTCACAAGGAAAGAGTCTAGAACATTGACACCTAAACTACAGGATTCGGATTTGTGTTCAGAGGCTTAGAGCCATTTATAAATGAGCTATAGAGAATTTAATTCTCAAGTGAAGTGACTGTAAACTCAAGCCACTATTTTCTTGAAGAATATAAAGTTAACATTGTTACAATGACAAGCCATGGAAGGAAAAATCTACCGGCGAAGTGGAATAACTATAAGAAGAAAAAAAACAACGAACCATAAATTGATCATACTTCTTGGTTCTTACAGTGAGGTGAAAGGAAAAATACTGTGATATAGAGTAGATCGCAAGCGAAAATCCCAGAAAGGGAAAACCCAGGGAGGACATGGCAACGCAATCTACCTCATGTAGCTTAATCATCTCCATTGGGACCAGTCTTTAAGTACTGGTTACAGCTATGGAATCTCCGTAATGTATTTGCTTCATCTGTGAGTTGCAGCATCAGCGTCTGGTCTTTGGCATGCAGCGGAATTCAGCCAAAAGTGCAATGTGATCAGAAGACCATTCTGGAGATGGAAGAGCCGTGTCCTTCCTCAAGCTCTCTTCATCCAGCAGTTCCAATAACGATTCCACTGCTAGTGTATCCGCTGAAACAACACAAAAATAAAAAAAAAGCAAAATGTTTACAAGATAAAAAGAAATCTGAGTTGCAAATTTGCAGGCATTGGCTACGAACCTGTGTAAAATATGTAATCAAGTGTGCCTATAAAGTCCCTGGTACAGTTGGTAAACAACGGTTCATTTGACGCAGGATCCATTCTTCTCCTTTGCTGCTCAGCAGTAAGGCTGCCTCCCATTCTTGCAAAGGACGAGTAAGCACTAACCTGCATTGCTCACAAGGTAAGATGATTATGTATATGTTGCAATTCTATAGTTTTTAAGTATGTCTTTCATCATTCTTTGAGAAAAATAATCTACCAATGGCAGCTGATGAGTTAGCTTGGTGTGAGGCCGCAAAATTCCAAGAGGATCAACCATCAAATCTGGGTGCATTGGATCAACCTTCCCCATAGCAAGAAGTGAATGAGGAGCACTGAAAATAGTTGGAAGGAAACTCTAAGTTAATACGACTAGAGACCAGAATCAATAATCTGATCTAGGTTTTGACATTTTTGCAATTTGGGCATAACACCTTGCTGGTACTGTATTGAAATCTCCACACACAAGCATTGGAATATCTGCACTGGCAGCTATTTTCTCCAGTCCCTTCAATAATGTGTGAACCTGTTTTGAGGAAGAATCAAATATGGATTATTAGTAGTGATGTTAGAATCCGAAATCTGCAAGTTTTCTTGCAATCAGAAATAACGATCAACCTGCCAGAGCTTTACATCCTTCAGTTCATGAGGAACGTTTACATGCGTGTTAGCCTGCATTCATCAAATAATTAAAGAGAGAAAAATGATCACCCCGAGACCTTTAAGGCATAAGAGAAGGTGGAAAAACAAAAATTCATCTTACAAAAAAAGAACAATATTAAAAAGATGGAAAACTCACCACACAAAGTAGCTGGCGCTTCCCAGGAATGTCAGCAGCCTGGTTACCGAATTTTGCTTCCAGGACAACTATTAATGCAACATTGTCCTATAAAGAAAGAATCGAAATCAGTTTTACATGGAAAGTAAACAAGGAGCATGTGTGGAAACAAGACTCGCACAGTAGAGCATCTTTGAATATACCTTAACCAATCGATTCAAAGCAATTTTCTTCTGGGCAACAGGAATCAGAGCCTCGGTTAAAGATTGCGCAGCCTTATTGAACTCAACCTGGATGAGCAGCTTGATGATTTAGCAAAAGGACCTAAATAGATACAGGAAATAAAGAGGAAAACTAAGACCTACCTCGTATTTTTTAACATGAGAAAACCTGTCTCTTCTGAAAAAAGTAGCACATCCATCAATTGTGTTTGTATTACCAACGAAAACCTAAGATTATCGAGTGAATCAATAAGTTCTGGTCAGCACATTTTGCCACAGAAGTTGCCAGTAAAAGGTTATGAGGGATTAATGGGAGGCGTCCAAACAAACCTCATTTGTTTTCCTTTTAAAAAGAGCTTGGTATCCGTGCTTATCCAGCTCAGGAGCGAAAAACTCATCAAAATGATCATTCTGTACCTGCAAGATGATAAAAAAAAGGAAAATCCTTATTTCTCTATAAACTAGTTACACGAGTGAACTTGTTCATAAATAAACCAAAAGCAATTGCATCGTTTGTCCAAGTCAGTACAACTTTGGCAGAAAATTATAACATACCTCCTGTAGACAGACTATATCTGCATGGTACTTGACAATTTCCCGTAATAAATTCTGTCTACGGTATGTCCAGGAAAGAGCCCATGTGGGGCAATAATTGTATATGTCGCTACTAGCATACGCATCAGCCAATATATTATAGGACAGCACAGTGAATGATCCCATAGAAAAAGGTCGGCCATTAGAATCCAGGTGCCCGATAACATCAGCTCCACTAACAGGGATCAGCCTACGCGGAGAAGGTGATGGAGCTGGAATAACACGGGAAGTCAATATGGTACAAGAAAGGCCCACATTCTGTTTTGTCTCGGCATTAACCACTACACACTCAAACTTCAAAACATGGCCAACATCATCGGCCATTGGTGTGTATGTCTTAGAGCGTCCAACCTCAACAAGTGTTTCCCCTCCTGCGCCCGTCTTTTGGGTTATGGCTGAGGGATAAACTGACGATGATCCATTTGTTAAACTACTACTGGTGCTGAGAACGCCAGAGCCTGAACCTGTACTATTTAAACGGAGCAACTCTTCTTCATCGTTTCCTTCAGCAGCAGCACTGGCAGCACGCTCGTGCAACACACGGTGATGCTGCCACGCATCTGAAAAGCACTTAGTTGAACAGTGGTAGCTTTTGGTGACAGGAACCTTTGACTTTAGACAGCCCAGACATTGCAATGTGGCCGCCTCGGATGGATGCACACTACAAATGGCAACTTTCTTATCGCTCTGTACCCGATACCTGCAAATTGAAATCCAGAGGATGCAACTCAATTACAGAATCAAACGACAGATTGAAGACTTATCAATCCCACTTTCTAATGAAATGAATCCTCTCTCACACTCAAATTTGCCCCAAAAAAAGAAAGACTTGAGTGAGACAAAGACATTGGCAAAACTTACCATCTGTATTTTAAGAAGTGACCTTCAAGCGGGGCTGACTCAGGAACATCATCGGTGGTGGCGGTCTTATCCGGCCGCCGGAGAAGTACGTAAGGCGTAAGTTCGCAGCCAACAATAGGTATCTCCGACGGTAGATGCACCCGTATAACGCTAAGCATTGCTTTTCCGTAACTAACTGTAATTCTCAAAGCAATTCAACACTAACAAATCCCAAAGGCTGAGACTTTTAGCTGTGTATTGAAGCAGGAGAGCAAAAGAGATAAAGCGGAACCCTAGTGGATCCGCCATTTACTTGAGACCCTAAAACCCACCAGCATTTGATGAACCCTAATTATCTCAGAACCCTAGATTACGCCCAATCTTTTCAACAGAAAATTTCTCAAACCCAAATTTACGACCTAGAAATTGAATCGAAGATTGGGATCGATTGTTTCGCTACGAGAGAAGGAAAAAAAAAAGTATAATTTCGGACGAACCAATACGGTGTGTATTTTTTTTTAATTTTCAAAAGATGACGAAAGGCTGCAGCCTACAGATTTACAAATAGCTATCATCATGTCTGATATGGAGTAATGTATCATTTGTTTACGACAATTTCAAAAAAATTATTATAAAAAGTTGAATTATAATTTCAAAAATCTTATTATATAACTTATGATATGTATCATTGTTAATTTAGATCATAACATATGTCAATGTATAATATTATAAATTTTTATATTTTTAATTATTTCAAAAAAGAAAAAAATAAATTATATAAAAATTATTAAAATAATAAAAATAAGAGAAAAAATAGAAACTACAATATAATGAAAATTATGTTTTTGGAACTAATATAAATAAATTTCTAATTTCTTAATTATGAATCATAAAACATAATTTATGGATAATTTAACGGAATATTAATTTAAAATATACTTATACGGATCATAATTATAAATGTTATCAATTTTAATATTTTAATATTTTATTATTTTCTCATCCAATCTAGTGTTAAAGAAAATAAAAATGATCTATTAGTTTTTAATATAAATTATATAAATAGTTTATTTTTGGGAGTTGTTTTTTCTTTTTTATTTATTTCATTGCCAGAAAATAATGATTTTTTTAGCTCAAATGTTTGAGAGGGACAGAAAGTATATGATACTTTATTTGCGAGAGATTAGATTGGTTATAAGATACTTTTAAATGAAAATGATAGCACAGACTCTTTTCAATGAAAATTATAAATTAGATTTTTTTCAGCATAGACTCAAATATATGACATTTGTTAAAAATAATTTGGTAATACTTTTCTGGCAATTAATTTCTAAATTTGTCAGTAAATTACTTTTGTCCAGACCACAATAAAATATTCGTCTCTATCCAATCTCTGCTCGTCGTTTTTGTCACGCGCTAAGAGAATTAATTGCCGACGCGCAGTTCGATTCGTTATAGCCACGCCGGCACGCTTTTCGTTAATAAAAACGGCAAACAATCTGATTATAAAAAAAAAAGAGAAAGCTTGGAAATAATAAAGTTCATCGAAATACAAATATCTCTTCATCTTTCTCTTTTGTTCATTTCCCAGAAACCTTGTTATATTGCTTCGTGTACGATCGCGAGAAGAAGGGGAAATTAGGGTTTATATTCTGGAGATTTTCCGTACACCATTGATCCTTGATCTAGTTTTTGTTTCTATTCGAGTTTCTTAAGGTCTGGCTTTATCTCTCTGTGCATGGTTTTGTTCCGTCTTCTATGCAGCGATGTCCTGTTCGATTTCCTTTTGCTTCTAGGGTTTAGTGATTTGTGCATTTGTTGGTTTTAGGAAATGAATGTTCTCAGCTTTGTGTTAGTTCGTCGTGATTGTGTTTGTTACGACCTTTTATTGTTTTGATTATTATCGTATTCGATTTGCTGAGGTTTTTCTCGGTTCTTCTAGAGACAGTTTCTCTCCAATCGATCCGCATTTGTCCCATTTTCAGTGTTTGGATTTGATGACTCTTTCTTATTTCCTACATGCACAGCTGCAACCTATTTCTGAAAAAAACGAACTTGTTCTAATTGAAATTTATTACGATCTCCAGGGCTTTGATCTACTCAAAATCGAAGACCAAGGAATTGGAGTCTTCTGGTCAAACCAAAATCAGTTGTTTTATCTGAGTTGTTGTAATTTGCAAGTATGAGTTCATCATGGGCTGATGTGTCTGAATCCGAGAGGGCACCATCTGGTTGGGCTTACGGAAACTCTCGTCCGTCGCGAACCAACTATGTTCCTCCGCATCTTAGGAGCCGTACGCCATCTTCGGATTTTGCTGCTCCTTCACCTGGTAATGATCGTGTGGGATATGGTGGTGCACATAGTGGTTATGGTGGTCGAGGCCAAGGCTATGGTGGTCGAGGCTCAGGCTATGCTGGTAGAGGAGGAGGAGGTGGAGGTGGTGGTGGTGGCGGTGGCGGTGGCGGTTGGAATAACAGAAGTGGAGGTTGGGACCGTCGGGATACTGAAACTAACCCGTTTGGTAGTGATGGGAATGCTGAGCCGGCTACTAACGAGCAGGAAAACACAGTCATTAACTTTGAGGCCTATGAAGATATTCCCATCGAGACCAGTGGGGATAATGTGGCACCCCCTGTTACTACATTTGCAGAGATAGACCTTGGAGAGGCTCTGAATCTAAATATTCAGAGGTGCAAATACGTGAAGCCGACCCCTGTGCAGCGTAATGCAATTCCCATATTGGCTGCCGGGAGGGATTTGATGGCTTGTGCTCAGACGGGGTCTGGGAAGACAGCTGCCTTTTGTTTTCCGATTATTAGTGGGATTATGAAGGAGCAGCATGTAGAGAGACCACGAGGAGTACGGGGGGTCTATCCTCTTGCTGTCATTCTCTCACCAACAAGGGAGTTGGCATGCCAGGTCTGAATCACTGGTCTAAACTAAAGTTTATGTTCATTCGTAAATCACATGAAGATCTCATGAAAAAGAATAATGTCTATTTTATGATTTTTTTTTGGCAGATACATGACGAAGCCAGAAAGTTCTCCTATCAAACTGGTGTGAAAGTTGTGGTTGCTTATGGAGGAACACCAGTCAACCAACAGGTTTTCTGTTACTGTTTGATCACTGCTTCATTTTCCACGTCTCATACACTGTTTGAGGGAAAGAGAGAGAAAGAGCGGTTTTGTGTGCTTTTCCAGGCTGTTATTATACTAGAGTTTCCTAGTGCGCCTTGTTAAATTTTTTTTGACAGTTGTTTAGCTCTTAGTTTGGTTGATGACATGTCCTGGCTGTTCTTTGCTCTGTAGTATACCAGAACTCCTCCTGTATACGTGGGTGTATGATAGTTAACTATTATATCCTTCAAATGAAAATCTGCAGGAGTCGGCTACATTTCATGATGGTGGTCTTGTTAATCTATTCTTGATTTGTTGTTTTACAGATTAGGGAGCTCGAAAGAGGAGTTGACATTCTTGTTGCAACTCCTGGGAGATTAAATGATTTGCTTGAGAGAGGTAGAGTCTCACTGCAGATGGTAAAATACTTAGCACTTGATGAGGCGGACAGGATGCTGGACATGGGTTTCGAACCACAAATCAGGAAGATCGTTCAGCAGATGGACATGCCTCCTCCTGGTGTCCGGCAGACAATGTTGTTCAGTGCTACATTTCCTAGGGAAATACAGGTTTGTAGAACTCATTCTAATGCCATTTTCCATGTTTTCTCCTTACCGGGGAAGAAATTCAGCTAGCTCCTCCTTCAGTCTCTCTTAGTGTCTTCATTGTTATGACACTGCTTTATTTGGCATTTTGGGGTCTCCAGTACACTTGTTCTGAGAATAACTGTTTGTTTAGCTTGGACAAAACTGACTGACCACTTATTCTTAACATGTGTAAATGATTTGATATTTGAATGGAGTGAGGAAGGAGAGAGCGGTTCTTATGCTAGGGATATGAAAGAACAAGATAGAGATGCAATTTCAATGAAATTTAATATACTTATGAGGAAGAGAGAACTAAGGGTAGCTGCTTGCTTTATTCCCGTGAATACTGCTACTGCAATATACCTGTAGAAAAAAGCAAGATTTGGTAGGTCCGGGAAATGATAAGGATGGTCAGTACAGAATTTTGTTATCCTATATTATTGGAAGGTTCACTTTGTCGTAATAATGTTTGTTGTTTTAGTTGATTTTTCCAAAAGTTTGTCTCTTAAAATCACATGATTGAAGTTACGTACTGTGCAGGAAATTATTCTTTTCCATGCCATATGCACTTAATTTATATTTTATTTTTATGTGCAGAGACTTGCATCTGATTTTCTTTCAAATTACATATTTCTGGCTGTTGGGAGAGTGGGTTCAAGTACGGATTTAATTGTCCAAAGGGTAGAGTTTGTCAACGATTCTGACAAAAGAAGCCATCTGATGGACCTTCTTCATGCCCAGAGGGAGAATGGTAACCAAGGAAAGGTAATGCAAACTAATATGATTGGTTTCTAGGTTAAAAGTGAACAGAGTCAATACCAGTGCTCCTTTCGGTCTCATGCTTCTGTTTCATTGTCTCTTTGTTCTTAAATAATGCATTGCGGTTCAAGAGCACCTTGACGATCCTTTTTATTTTATTTTACAGCAAGCTTTGACTCTAGTATTTGTGGAGACAAAGAAGGGAGCTGACTCTTTGGAGAATTGGTTGTGCATCAATGGATTCCCAGCAACGACCATCCACGGTGATAGGTCACAACAGGTTAGTGAGTTGTTGATATATAAAAAAAAAAAAAGAGGATATCGTAGAGTATAGTTCAGTGCAACCAAACCTAAAACCGTATTGTGTTGTTATGCATACAAGGAAAGAGAAGTGGCACTGAGATCATTCAAGACTGGGCGGACACCTATTTTGGTTGCAACCGACGTGGCTGCACGTGGGCTTGACATTCCACACGTGGCTCATGTGGTTAACTTTGATCTACCAAACGACATCGATGACTATGTCCACCGTATTGGACGAACAGGACGTGCAGGCAATTCAGGACTAGCAACTGCTTTCTTCAACGACAACAACACATCAATGGCCAAGCCACTCGCTGAGCTAATGCAAGAAGCTAACCAGGAGGTCCCTGACTGGTTGACTCGATACGCATCTCGTGCCTCATTTGGAGGTGGTAAGAACCGACGGTCTGGTGGGCGATTCGGTGGCCGTGACTTCAGGAGAGAATCTTTTGGCCGAGGCGGTGGCGGTGGTGGTGGTGACTACTATGGTGGTGGTGGGTATGGAGCCGTTCCTGGTGGTGGCTATGGAGCAATGCCTGGTGGGTATGGAACCGTACCAGGTGGTGGATATGGAACCGTTCCTGGTGGTGGTTATGTACCTTACGGTAGAGGCGGTGGTGCTTACTATGGTGGAGGATATGGAACCGTTCCTAGCCAAGGGTATGGCCCTGGAGTGGCTAGTGCCTGGGACTAAGCTTTTTTACTTGAATTCTTCAAGAACCCGATTATGTTCTCTCTTACTTATCTTTATTGTTTATTAATAGAGAGCATCGATGTGTATGTTTGCTCTTGAAATGGTTATTATGTAGACACGAGTATTCACTTGTGCACTGTGAAAGAAGGCTACTATTATTTTCACGAGTTCTCTAGTCTTACAAAGCATGTATAACAACAACGATAAGTTTGATCTAAAACCGTACTTTTATTAAAAATGGAAGGGTAAAAAAAAAAAAAAGGAACAAGGGTTTTTCTAAAATTGAGAAGAAAAAGAGGTTAGACAAAGCCACACAGAGGTCATTATAAAGAATGACCGACTTCAGAAAGTGATCTGCCTTACTTTGGATCAGAACCACTTTCGACCTTTGTGTCATCTCTATCACAGATTTTGGTAGAGGTTTTGTCTAAAGAGTTGCTGTCATAATCTGATGATTAAAAACCGGAAACAAAAAAAAAAACCTATCTGTAAGCGATTGCGAAGATGAAAGGTGGTGAAGGCGGTTAGCGTCTGGTCCTAGGCATGCATCGAAATTCAGCTAAGAGTGCAATGTGATTAGAGGACCATTCCGGGGAAGGAAGAGCTGTATCCTTTCTTAATCCATCTTCATCCAGCAATTCCAATAAAGATTCCACCATTAACGTATCCGCTGAAACCAAACAAAAAAAGAAGATCATCTTCCCGCTTAGTTAACTTGTTATTTTCTGACATAGTCGAAGAAGGACAGGGAGTTAAAAAAATTGGTGAAACCTGTGTAAAATATGTAGTCATGAGTGCCAATGAAGTCCCGTGTGCAATTGGTAAACAAAGGCTCGTTTGTATTAAGATCCATTCTCCTTCTGTGTTGTTCCAATCCAAGACCCATTCCGATTCTCACAAACGATGAGTATGCGCTCACCTGAAACAAATTCTCTTATCAAAGATCCAGACGAGAGAGGCAAATTGAAGAAGAAAGAAATGTTACCAGAGGCAATTGATGAGTCAATTTGGTTTGAGGACGCAGGATTCCAAGGGGATCAACCAACAGATCTGGGTGCAATGGATCAACCTTTCCCATTACAAGAAGTGAATGAGGGGCACTATAATGAAAATTTCAAAGGCAGAGATTTAACTTTCTACATCAATAATTATTAAGAGAATACTGAATTTGAATATATATCAGGTACAAAGAATTAACAAAACCTTCCGGGAAGCGTATTGAAGTCTCCACACACAAGCATAGGAATATCGGCACTAGCAGCTATTTTCTCCAGCCCCTTTAATAAGGTATGAACCTAAACTCAAAAGAATAAAACAAATACTGAGGTGAACACTAACTCTCTTGAGTTCAATGAAAATTGAGAGATACACATACCTGCCAGAGCTTCACATCCTTCAGTTCTTGTTGAACATTAACATGTGTGTTTGCCTAAACTCAAACAAGTTACAGAAACAAAACGAGGAAATTAGCCGATTTTGTGAGAACAGTCTTCTTGACAAACAATTGAATGGGAAGAAACAGAAAATTCTACCACACAAATAAGCTGGCGCTTCCCAGAAGGATCAGCAGGTTGATTCCCAAACTTTGCTTCAAGAACAACTATCAACGCAATGTTATCCTACGACATAACAATCACCGGAATCAGTGATGTAAACAATAACTCTCTAATAATCGGCTGTGACCATAAAAATGTATAGCATGTCAAAAATACCTTAACTAGTCGGTTTAAAGCAGTTCTCTTCTGCGCATGAGGGATTAGAGCCTCAGTCAAAGACTGAGCAGCCTTATTGAATTCAACCTGGATTAACAGTCCCATGAATTAGTATGAGAATCTAAATAGGTAGAGCGCGTAAACATACAGAAACAGATACAAACATCATATTTCTTGACATGTGAAAATCTATCCCGTCGGAAAAACGTTGCACACCCGTCAATCGCACTTGTACTTCCGCTGAGAACCTAGCAACAAGTAAGTTATGGTTAAGAGACTTTGAAACATAAATCACTAAAGGAAGGAGTGTGTGGAATCAATGACCCAACCTCATTAGTCTTCCTCTTGTAGAGAGCTTGATACCCATGCTTATCCAACTCAGGAGCAAAAATTTCATGGAAATGATCACTTTGTACCTGCCAGATAAAGAAAGAAGGATGAATATTTTTATTTCCTTAAACTGATGTCCTTTGATTTGAAACGAAACCTTAACGAAGCCCGTAACAAAAAGCATACCTCTTGAAGGCAAACCACATCAGCACGATAACCAACAATCTCCCTTAATAAATTCTGTCTGCGGTATGGCCAAGAAAGAGCCCATGGGGGGCAGTAACTGTAAAGGTCGCTACTTGCAGAAGTATCAGACAGAATATTATATGAAAGAACAGTGAATGATCCTGCAGACTGAATCCGACCATCTTGATCTAAGTGACCCATCATATCAGCTCCATTGACAGGGATAAGCTTACGGGGACTTGGAGAAGGAGCAGGAATAACACGTGAAGTCAAAATGGTACTAGGGTGTCCCACAAACTGTTTAGTCTCTGCGTTAGCCACAACACACTCGAACTTCAAAACATAGCCAATATCATCAGCTGTTGGTGTGTAAGTTTTGCAGCCCCCGACCTCGATTAGCGTCTCTCCTCCATTTTTCTGGGGAATATTAGAAGGATAAAACGGCGTTGGGCCATTATTGGAAAGATTGAGATTTGACATAGACCCGGACAAGCTACCGGGGAGAACCCCAGAACCAGTGCTGCTGAACCGGACTAACTCATCTTCCTCGTTTCCGTTCTCCGCGGCTGCTCGCTCGTGCAAAGTCCTGTGATGCTGCCACGCATCTGTAAAGCATTTTGGAGAGCAGTGGTAGCTTTTTGCAACAAGGGCTCTACGCTTTGAACAGAATACGCATTGCAAGGTGGCTTGTTCCGTTGGATGCACACTGCAAATCGTTACTTTCTTATCGCTTTGTACACGATACCTACAGAGAAAACAAAAAAATATAGAAATCAAAAGAATGAAACTAAAACAAGATCAGAAGTTAAAAAAAAACCATAGAATTTACTGAATCCTCCCCCTTTCTTACAATCGCCAGACCAATTATCAAAACTTTTAAATCAGAAATCTCTGAAATTCAGATCAAAATTCAAACTTTGATTGAACCCCAATGAGCAAAGGATCCAAAAAGAAGTAAAGCGTGAGAAATCAGGAGTAACTTTACCATCTGTATCTCAAAAAGTAGCCTTCGAGAGGAGCCGATTCCGGCACATCGTCAGTGGCGGCGGTCTTATCCGGACGGCGAACAAGCACGTAAGGCGTTAATTCACAGCCTACAATGGGAATTTCGGAAGGTAGATGCACTCGGATCACGCTCAGCATTGCTTTTCCGACACACCTGGTGATAGTCGAAGCACTCTAACACTATCGACGCACAGAATCGAACGAACAGCTTGATTACCGATATACTCTCGTAGAAATCCAAATGAAATAGAATCGAAAGTAGGCTGATCCACCATTTACTTTCACCTATAAACCCGTCGGACCTTCCTCACAAACTACCCGAAACCCTAGATTTTGTCTCACCCGAAATTATAGTAAACAACTTTGATCCCAAATTGAAAAAAAAAAAGAAATCGGGAAAATCTTAATAGAAAGATGTGGAAGTGGATCTTTGACAAAACTTCCAGGATCGATTCTTACGCTCGGAATGGAAAAAATCAATGAAGAATTTTTTTTTTCTTTTTTCCCTTTTTTTTTTTTTTCAATAGCAAAGAAAAATAAAATAAAAAAATATTAGCTTTAGGCTTTTTAGCATTTAGACCAAACAGCAAAATAAATAAAAAATAGAGATATTATGAATTTAATTGTGCAGGTAATTATAACTTTCAAAACAATTCGGTTTTGGCGCTGAAAGATTGAAAGTTTTTTTTACTATCAAAACAAATCAATATCGGTTAGTAAACTAAATTATTTACTAAACCAAGGTAAATCGAGATTGATGATTTGTGTAGCCCCTTTAGAAATGGACGAGAGTGCTCAGCGACACATTCAATAGAAGGTGGGGTGCACTTTTCCTCCTAGAGTCAAATCTCATCTTTTATCGTATAATTTTGTTTCATTGATTCCTGTAAGCATTAACAAATTTTCATATTAATAAATGATATTTTTAACTTCTCTTTTGGTGATTTGACATCCACATTCGGTTAATCATATTTTTTTTTTTATCACTTTTTCGTTTTTCTTTTTACGGTTTATAAAATATTAGACTATAAACCTTCGTATATACCGGATCTAATCTAGTAATATATAAATTTATTGATTATTAAGACTATAAACCACGATCAACAATATTTGTTACTTTAAACAGTACTAAAATGCAACAATATATCAACTATATATGCGGGACTTTTTCATTGTGAAAGAGGAATTAAGTTGTATATATATTTTTATAATGTCTATCTTATATGAATTCGTATATCAGATTATCCGAGTTTTGAGTCAAATATTTCATGTGTGAAGTGAAGCATATAATCAGTAAGATTTAACAGTGACATAGTTGACTAGTTTTACCTTGTATCTCTACTCTCTATGGCAAAGATGCCTGCTAGGTTCCAAGTAGGGGTGGGCGTTCGGATTTTCGGATCGGATTCGGGTTGGGTATTTCGGGTTTAGGGATTTAGGTACCGATCGGATATTTTAAAATTTTGGATCGGATTCGGTTCGGGTTCGGATCGGATCGGGTATTTTTTTTAAGATCCGAAATTTTTCAGGTCTGTTCGGATCCGAATCCGAAAGTATCCAAAAGTATCTAAAAGTATCTAAAATACCCGAATAACCCGAAATTCGAGAAAAAACACAAAAACATGAATATTCATTTCAATAATACTTTCAAACAAAAAATATCCAAAATACCCAAAAATTTCAGAAAAAACAAAATAGTTGTATTCGATATACCCATAATATCGAAAATATACCTAAGATACCCGAAATACCAAAAAAAAAAATATATATTCGGGTTTATAGTTGTAATTTTGTGTATTTAGGTTATATAAAGTCTAAATATAATTAATATATGTGGGTATATAATTACACTTCAGGTATTTCGGGTATCCATTCGGTTCTCGGTTCGGTACCGATTCGGGTTCGGTTCTTCGGGTATTGGAATTTAGGATCCGATCGGGTATTTTAAAAATTCAGATCGGGTTCGGTTCGAGTATTTTCGGTTCGGTACCGGTTCGGATTTTCGGATCCGGATAATTTGTCCAGCCCTAGTTCCAAGGGTGATGTCAAAGATGTCTTGTCTTATGGTAATGTATAATACGACATAAAGTTTGTTCCAATTTGGTTAGTATTTAATGAATCTACATACGTGAGTTAACGATCAAACGTAGAGGTTCTCGTGTCGGAAGACTTCCAAGTAGCATTGAGACCTAGAGCATGATGCCTCTAGCTTTCTTCGTTTGTGGATGGAAGCTTACGTGAGTGAGGAAAACCTTCATATAAAGTCATAAAACCGAGCTTCCACCTACGCACCTATCATCTTCTTCTTTTTTCGCAAATAAATTTCATTGATTTCAAATCGAAATTACAAAGTTAGTATACATAATTTTCAAAAAAATAAATTATTACATAAACAAATATATGTGTCATATAGTCGTTCTTTTCATTGATTTTTTTGAGAAAATAATTTCTTTTGTCTGTTGGGCCACAACGGGCCGGTTCAATGATCCATTTACCCATTGAAGAGGTGGGAGTCGAATTCCCGAGGTGAGAAATGATGATCACGATCTTTTTTTCAACTGGACTAGAAACGTATCTCCGTGAAAAGAAAATATTATCTCTCCAGCTGTTTCTTAGCTAATTCAAAACTCGGAAAAATAAACTAAATAGTAACAATAATAATTTTTAAATTATCAATTTAGGATATTTTCCTTAAATACAATCATTACTATATGGTTGAGAATACTACCAAATAGTACTTAAGCCTATCTGCAAAAACTTGGGTAGAACTTTTGGTCATCGGTTTGGTTTGAATTGGTATGTTAGTTCGGGTTGTGAAGATTTTGGTTGATTATATTCACATTTGGTTTGACTACGTACGTTCACTATTGATCCGGTTTGCTCAAATTAAAATGTAAATTTTGTTCGTTTTGATTAAGTTAGTTTTCGGATCTATAATGGTTTAATTCGGTTCAATTCGGTTTGAATACTTTTCAGACCTCAACTAGCAAGCATTTTACTACATTTTGACAACTATTAATTAAGAAAATAAAATTTTATACTAATTAAGGGAAAAAACAAGTAATGTTGGCTTTTTCTTATATAATGTTTTGAGCCTCTATATAACTAGCAAAAAGACAACACTGCTGAATAACTAACATCTCGAACCCGTCGAGAACAGAAAAATATTAGAATTTTGATTAATGTCAACATCGATGATGATGAGTGAACGTGTAAAACTTTTCCATACCGTTGTGGTAGCAAATATGACAGTGCAATATGATGGTAATTTACATTTTCCTTTCTCGATCAAACTTTTGTTTTTCATTCTTCTTAATAGTGTAAATTTTTGAATAATTTTTTTGATTGAATATTTTATCTTCTTGTGTTAGTTTTGGTGGAAGCCGTCAAAAACATACAGAAATCGGAAGTGGAGCTATCAGTGACAGAGAAGAAGTGTATAAGAATGGTGCATTACAATCTAACCTGTGAGATGAGAAAGACATTGAACACTCTCAAAGCAATGAGGCTTAAGGAAAGAGTAAAAGGGAATGATAATCTAGAGATGATTCAAGAGTATTTGCAGAAGCAATTTACTGACCTTAAAAAGACATGTGCCGAGATAAAAAAATTGTTGGGTTTACCCGTCTAAGTTGAATTACTTTTATTGTGTTTTTTCTTTCCAGAGTTTCAAAGGGTGTTTTTTGTTTATGTATTATAAGTTATGAAAAATATGAGTTATAATCTAAGAAATGTGAAAGAAAGATGGAAGAGATGAGGAGAACCCTTTTTTATAATAAAAATCATTGAAAAATGACAAATAAGTAGAATCATGATATGAAAATAGAAAATTAAATTTTCTAGGGTAATTGCAAGATCTAACCATTTATAATATCAAAATTAACTCATATTTTTTTGTTACTATTCAACCTAAACTATTCACACTAAAAAGTCTAACATGCCCTTAACTTTTCTATCTAATTACATTTGCATTTTCTCTCTCATGAATCACTATTCACAACGGAAAAGAAATGAGGAGAAGAAGAAGAAGATGGCGGTGCCAACGGGAAAGATTATGGCGGTGGTGCCGGTGGTGGCGGCGGCGGTGGTGGTGGTGCTCATTTTAATCAATAACAAAGTTATCCAATAGATTATTAGTATATTTTTGTTATGATAACAAAGTTAGATAACCAACAACACATAGTTTAGTTTCTATGATATGATAACCGGATTATCACGATAATTTTAATATTTTCATATCTCATATATTTTATGTGAAATGATAACTGGATTAACACGATAATTTATTATATGATAACTGGTTGCACATGACAATGTTAACGATACTAACTATATGTTAACGACGCTAACAATGATAACTGGTTTAACATGATAATGTTAACGACGCTAACAATGATAACTAGTTTAACATGATAATGTTAACGACACTAACTATATGTTAACGATGCTAACAATGATAATTGGTTTAACATGACAATGTTAACGATGCTAACAATATGTTTTCTGGTAATGAACATTGGTCGTCGAGTTTTTATAAATAGTGACGCCGGCTGTTAGATGAACAGTGTCGCTGAAATGTTCTATCAGAAAATGAGTTTCAGAGCAATGACATTTCTGTAATTATTAAAAAGAGCAAATGATATTTTGGATTTAATTATTTTTTCTCTTTTCTACTTACCTAATTTACAAATTATTATCAACACTTACCTAATTTTTTGGTCAACTAATTATATATACTTAATTCACCCTTTTCTATTACGTAAAACTAAAAGCATAGTACTTTTTTTTTTTTCCATTTTCCAAATTTTAAAATAAAAAATCTTGTTAAAATTTTCGTTTCATAAAATGTAAAAAAAAAAAAAAATTTTAGATTAACACAAAGCTGAAACTAAAGAACAGCATCCACTAGGTAGAGGTGAACAAGTTCCTTGACATATGTTTTGTGCATATGTTGAACGCATGATCGTGTAGCCAACAACAATCCAAGTGACCCAACACAAAGTGATTTAGTTCTCTGTTTTTATTTTCCTCCTGCATGAGCCTCAGCCATGGAGATTTCGCCAATCACAACAACCGTCTACGTAGCTTGCTCAGCGTCTGCAGAAAAGCTCCTTCCTTCGCAAGGACCAAAGCTCTTCACGCGCTCTCCATCACGTTATGCTATACCCTTCAGCAGCCCATTTATATCTGCAACAATATCATCTGCCTTTATGCGGAGCTTGGAGAGGTTTCCTGTGCCGCCAAGGTGTTCGATAAAATGCCTGACAGAAACGTAGCATCGTTCAACACGATCATTAGTGGGTATAGAAAATGCGGGTATCCGGAGAAAGCCTGGGGTATATTCTCTGAGATGAGGGATTTTGGATATTTGCCGAATCAGGTAACTGTGGGTGGTTTATTGTCATGTGCATCGTTGGATGTTTGTGCCGGGACTCAGTTGCACGGTTTGAGCTTGAAGTATGGCTTGTTTCTAGCTGATGCATTCGTCGGTACTCATTTGTTGTGTTTGTATGGGAGGCTTGAGTTATTGGAAATGGCAGAACAGGTTTTTGAAGATATGCCATTCAAGAGCTTGGTAACATGGAACCATATGATGTCTTTGTTGGGGCGTCGTGGTTTCCTCAGAGAATGCATGTTTCTCTTCCGTGAGCTTGTTGAGACGGGGGAGTGTTTATCTGAATGCTCTTTTTTGGGTGTATTGTCGGGTGTATCTTGTGAAAATGACTTGGAAACTAGCGAACAATTGCATTCCTCAGCAATGAAAAAAGGGTTAGACTGTGAAATTTCCATCGTTAACTCTCTTATCAGCGCATATGGGAAATGTGGCAACACACATATGGCAGAGAAAATGTTTGAGGAGGCAAGTTCCCGGGATATAGTGTCATGGAACGCCATAATTGGTGCAACAGCCAGAAGTGAGAACCCGTTAAATGCACTCAAACTCTTTGTAAATATGCCAGAGCATGAGTTTTCCCCGAACCAAGGTACATACGTTAGTGTTCTTAGCGCCTCGTCTCATACACAGATGTTGAGTTTTGGACGCCAGATTCATGGCACACTAATCAAGAATGGCTGCGAAACTGACATATTTTTGGGGAATGCATTGATTGACTTTTATGCTAAATGTGGTAGTCTGGAAGATTGCCGCCTATGCTTCGATTCTATGCTTGATAAGAACATTGTTTGTTGGAATGCACTCCTTTGGGGTTATGCCAATAAAGATGGTCCCATTTGTCTCTCTTTGTTTCTTCAAATGCTTCAAATGGGTTTCAGGCCAACTGAATATACTCTTTCGACAGCCCTCAAATCGTGTGGTGTCATAGAGTTACAACAGCTGCACTCTGTTATTCTGAGAATGGGCTATGAAGATAATGACTATGTGTTAAGCTCTCTTATGAGATCATATGCCAGGAATCAATTGATGAGTGATGCTCTTCTTCTGCTGGATTGGTCTAGTGGGCCATCTTCTGTCGTCCCATTGAACATTGTCGCCGGAATATATAGCAGAACAGGCCAGTACCATGAATCGGTGAAGCTGATTTCGACACTAGAACAACCCGACACTGTATCTTGGAACATTGCAATTGCGGCTTGCTCTCGTTCTGATAACCACGGAGAGGTTATTGAACTTTTCAAACACATGCTTCAATCAAACATCCGCCCTGATAATTACACATACGTTAGTATCTTAAGTATGTGCTCCAAGTTCTGCGACTTTACGCTTGGAAGTTCGATTCACGGTGTAATTACCAAAACAGATTTCAGCTGCGCCGACACATTTGTTTGCAACGTATTGATTGACATGTATGGGAAATGCGGAAGCATTAAGAGTGTAACTAAAGTCTTTGAAGAAACAAGAGAGAAGAACCTCATTACATGGACGGCATTGATTTCGTCTCTTGGCATCCATGGATATGGACGCGAGGCATTTGAAAAGTTTAAGGAAATGGTATCTCTGGGTTTTAAGCCAGACCGTGTCTCTTTCATCTCTATGCTAACTGCTTGCAGACATGGTGGTATGGTAAAAGAAGGAATGGAGTTGTTTCGGAAAATGAAGCATTATGGAGTTGAACCAGAAATGGATCATTATCGTTGTGCCGTTGATCTTTTGGCCAGAAGCGGTTACCTGAAGGAAGCTGAGCAACTGATTTGTGGAATGCCTTTCCCTGCAGACGCCCCTGTGTGGCGTACTTTTCTTGATGGTTGCAATAGATTTGCAGAAGAACAGAGAAGCTCTCTCAATTTTGTCTCTGTTCAGTAGTTGTAAAATTGCAAGAGACGTGTGAACTTTGATTCGTTTTTTGTTTTTTTTCTTTTTCTCGTCGTTTCTCCTGCAATGTCCATATTTGATCTAATCACAAGTTCAGAGAAATAGTTTGTATTTTGCAATTGTACAAAAGTTGAGCTCTCTCAGTAGCAAACAATCCAAACTTTGATCAGTCCCATTACTCATAAAACGATGTTTTGTGTATGGTAAAAGAGATTTTACGGTTGAATCAACCCGCGGCCTGGAAATCTCCAAAGTCATCATCTGGTGCATCTTCAACGCCTCTATCTTTAGCTTCTTGGTCTTCTTTCTTCTCTACTTCTTCTCGCTTTGTATCTAAATCTTGTGGTTCAGATGATCTTTGGAGGCTGAGGCTTGGTGGCAGACTTGATGGGGACTTCTGAGCGGTTGTGGCAGGAGAAAGCGGTCCAGGAGGCGGAGGGATGATTGAAGGAATGGTTTCTACCGACTTGCCTTTATCCTCCAAAGTGAGATTGCTCAGACTCTTCTCTACCATTTTCGACTTTGCGTCTTTATCGCTTCTCTGTTTTTATCGTTTTGATGTGAAAAAACAATAAACTTGAGAAAATGTATCTACACAATAACTGTAAATCTTACATTTTTCAGTTGGAGAACAATGGTTTCTCCTTCCTTTAAGCTGTAATCGACGGATGAAGTGTTCTGAAAGTGTTGTTCCATTTCTTCTGCTGTTTTTTTCTTGTTCAAATACCTTTAGCAAAGAGAGTGCCACAGAGAGATTAGAGATGATTTAGTTGTTTTGAAAGAATTGCTTATTGTCTGAATCGAAAAGAACACTTGGAGATTTGGAAGTGGAATGTTACTTCATGTGGTCATGTAATGCAGCTTGGAAATCATATGCTTCAGTTCTTTCCCGGAATCCAATTCCAATAAAAGCATGCCGAACACGACCACCTGCAATGCTTCAAATAAATATACTCAAAAACAACTGCTACAATTGTACATCTCCCTATATCTTCATGGTAAGTAAGTACCTATCTTTTCTTCAACACGGAGAACAAAGTATCTACAAGACAAAACATAATTTTTTTGTTAGACTAGCTGCACATCATGAGAAAGACCAAGTTAAGTTCTATGGTTAATTTTTTTGTTACCTGCTACTGTCGATTACGGCTTCTACTGGATGAGGTTCACCATCTCGCAGAAAGGCCTGAGCGTAAAGTTCCCCTGTGGTTTTATCTACAAGTTTAATAATGCACTCTTCTCCTTTGCTCACCACTTTCAATGCTCCTTCCCATGCCCATTTGTTCACGTCCCACTCATCTGCTCTGCACGGATCAATTATATAAAAAGTATCAGTGAATGTCTATCTCCATCTTCGAGTAGATTACTCGATGCATCTTTGGCCTAAGAACCCAAGTTGAGTTGATCAAAATCGAATGTAAGTAGAAAAATGACTATCTTGATACAAATTAAGGTTAAGCGAACAATCCTACTAACTTTAATAATTGGTTCAATAAGGTATGTTTCCGAGTTATTGATCACTGGCTAAGCAGCAAGAAAAAGGGTATTGCAAGAATCTCCTAACTACAGATCCAAATGGCTTAAACATTTTCTGTCATGGAGGCAAGAAAGAACCTGTAGGAAGCTGCGCTTTTCCTTGGAGGTATCTGCATACACACAAGAACAAAATAAAGACGAGGACGAGCTCACTTGCTGTAACATTCCCGCAAAGTAACAGACACAGGAGAAAACATAAACCGTAGGATAAGATTCAAAACGAATTCATCAAGCTCCAATGTTGTCTATTATCCATTTATCTTCTGGGAAATTTCTAGTTTACCAAAATCCTTGAGAATCTACTATACGAAATCTCTTGGAAAAAATCATCGCGTGATAGTTAACTGAGCAATCGATCTCGCAGCACTTAAACCATCACAAATTGAGACAGCAAATTTGGGTGATCAAGACATGAACTTCGACATATGTACATTAAGATGATTTTCTCAATACCATTGCAGGAAATCTACAATGCGAAGCTGAGTTTACTAGCTAAGTTATGATCAGATCCAACATCATCGAGTGAACTTACAAAAAAAGGCCGTAACTTCAGCATAAAAGACGCAGGATTAATCACAAATTCCAAATACCCATCTAATTATAACCTAGTCAAAGCTAGAAAATATACCAAATAAACATAGCATTCAGGCACTTGGAAGAGAGCAATCTCTATAGCTTCTCTCTCCTCGTTATCGTCGGCGGTCACAGGATCAGTGGAAGTTTTCTTGTTTTCCTCGATATTCGACGAAGACGAAGCTTGATCCATGACAGAACCAAGGAGAAAAACCCAGGCGACTAATCGATCAAACACCCTTCAATGTTAAGTCTTTGCCGTACTGTGATTACAACAATCTCACGAGTCGCGAAGAAGACGAAGAAACGCAGAGGTTTCGCGTTAGGTGTGATACCATTACTTCGATCTGAGCTTACCTCAAAACCATACGATCTGGTTAATTAATTTCAATCCAAACCGTGCATTATGATGACTTTGAAGACCAGGATATTAGACTAGACACGTGTATGTTTCGTCCGCCGCTGGGAAGTCAACATAAAGCAGTTGATGATGGATCAAGTCAACTAATTTAAGAACGTTCACGTTTAGCTTTTATGGGCCTTAAATGATGGGCATTGGGCCAGTCAATCTTGTTACATATAGCTACAATCTTGTTAAAAAGCCTTAGTCACTACTACAGATGAATCATGTTGACGACTCGCTGAAAAGAATGCGTCGAGTAATCCAATATGATCACTGGAATGTCCATCATCATGATCAAGAGAGAAGTAATTTAGATCGAGAGATATAACAATGGTCTTGAGACGAACTTGCTCTTGATTTTTAGCTGAATCTTTCACGAACTTGCTCTTCTTCACCGCGTCCACTTTGAACTCTTTCTCTTGATGGCTTTCTTGAAATGACTTTGGCTCATCATCTTCACCATCTCAGCTACTCTACATCTCTTTGGGATAGAAATTGACGGAGCTTTCTTGGAAAAACATGCATGTGGTCATCAAGCTGCCACGAACTTTGATTTGGGTTTGGTTTTGTTTAATCTAACCATCTATTACTACCAGCTGATTATGCTTTACGTTAGGCTTTTTAGTGTGATATTCATTTTTGTTCTTCTTAAGGTTTTCTTGGCATCTTCAACTTTTTGGCTTAATTTTTTTTTGTTATCATGTTTGTGTGTTAGTGTTTAGATGGTTTTTATCTAGTTTGAGATATTTATTTTTATATGTAGTTTGAGATAGTTTATCGTATCTTTGAATAAGTTTTATGGAATGAGACTCGGAGATATTTATGTATTTTATCTTCTTTCACAGTTTTACGATTTTTTCTTCAGACCAAAGCTAAAATTTCATTAATAATGTAAGGTTAAAGTTTACATAATCTTTACGAAGATGAGGAGTTAACCAAAAAGAGAGATTAATACAATTTGAATAGAAAGACTCTAACTGGTTGATATGATAGAGGAAATAAAAATGAGTTGAATAATTGATTCCATTGTTTTACTCTAAAAACTTATCATTTTAGACAAAACTGCATTCCTCTAAAAATTAATGGGTCCACATAATAAGTTGAAAAATGGCTAATTCTCCTGCAATTTGTTACTCCTCAAAATATGTAAAGAACAACGGAAGAATAATATTTTTTTAAAAATATATATTTTTAAATTTTTTATTCCACTCATCATGATTTAACTTATTCTTTCCGTCGACAACCATTTGCACCGAAAGATTTATCTTGAGGTACGTTCTTTGCCAAACAATGAGCCGACACATTGCAATTTCTTCTCACACTTTGAAAGGTTATCTGATTGAACTTCCTTGCCCATCTAGATATTTCCATAACATCCGAATACTAAATATGTTGATGGACCAACCAATGAAAACACGTCAACGTTAAGCCTATGGGCCTTAATAAATGGGCTTTGGCCCATTATAAATAAAATGGATATTTTTTTAAATAATATTTGTCTCTTCGTGGTGTTGAATAGGTTAAAGGTGTGCTTTATTCATTTCTCCTCATCAACTCTCCCGAACTCTCAGTGACCCTAATTTGCGCATTCGCTCATTGAGAAATGGCGGCTGCTTCATCCATAGCTCCTTCTCTCTCATGCCCATCTCCTTCTTCTTCCTCCAAAACTCTTAGGTCTTCCAAAGCCAGAGCCTTGGCTCTTCCCAATATCTGTTTCCTCTCGTCTGCATCCAAGTCTCTGAGGTCGCTAACTGCCACCTTCGCTGGGAATGGTATCGGTTCCGCCACTGGATCTTCCCTCTCCGCTCGAATGGTTGCGTCGTCTGCGGTCAGAACCCCTGTTTCTCTCGATTTCGAGACATCTGTCTTCAAAAAGGAAAAAGTCTCTCTTGCTGGTTACGACGAGGTTTTTTTCATCATCCCCTTTTTAATCTCTATTCGAATTTGTGGTGATTCTATTTTGGGTTTATCATTCGCATGTGGCTGGTGTATTTCGTTTGTTATTCTTGCTAATGTTTCTTTTTTTGCTAATGTTTGTTTAGTACATTGTGAGAGGAGGAAGGGATTTGTTCAAGCATCTTCCAGATGCTTTCAAGGGGATTAAGCAGATTGGTGTGATTGGCTGGGGATCACAGGTAGTTAATTTGTATCTGATTTTGTTTGTGCTTTCCTTAATCAACAGGTTTCTTCTTTGTGTGCTTACTAAATTGTTATTACTTAAGTAGCAAAGCTAACAACTTTTGGGATTTTTGCTTTGTTAACTAGTATCTATGCACTTTGTGTTCTCCAAAGAGCTTGAAACTCAGCTATGACTCTCGTCTTCTTTGAAATTGTGGAGATAGTACGTCATGTGAAAGAAATTGAACCTGAAATAAAATGAAAGTGTTTTTTATTTTCATCCTTTTGATATGTTTGAGTTTGAATGAACAAGATGAATAGAGATGTTGCATGTTCTTTCTCTACTGATTTTCTCGTACTAAGTCCGATATGTATGTGCAGGGGCCTGCTCAAGCTCAGAATTTAAGGGATTCACTCGTGGAGGCAAAGTCTGACATTGTTGTTAAGGTAATCCCAACTGGTGTGCTGGCTTCATACTTTTATTTTATTAGCTTTAGCTTTGCTTTCTGCTGTTACTTGAAGGCTATGTCCTGATTCAGTTTCTTTTTTTCCTCTACGAAACTGTAGATTGGGCTTAGAAAGGGCTCTCGCTCATTTGAGGAGGCACGTGCTGTTGGCTTCACCGAAGAAAGTGGTACTTTGGGTGATATATGGGAAACTATCTCTGGCAGCGATCTTGTATTGCTTTTGATCTCTGATGCTGCTCAGGTAAGTTCATTTCAGAATCTTGATTATCTTGAAATTTTGCTCTGTAGGTATATACATCGAGTTAAATGTATCCTGTTTTTGCAGGCTGATAACTATGAGAAAATATTCTCTCACATGAAGCCAAACAGCATTCTCGGTCTGTCACACGGGTTTCTACTAGGGCATTTACAGTCCATGGGACTCGATTTCCCTAAGAACATTAGTGTGGTCGCTGTTTGCCCTAAGGGAATGGGTCCCTCTGTGAGGAGGCTTTACGTCCAAGGAAAAGAAATCAACGGTGCTGGAATCAATGCCAGTTTTGGAGTCCACCAGGTTTACTATCTCTCTATCTGTCTCTACAGTGAAAAGTTATTAGAACTCCTGCATTCATTTTTCATCACTGATGCGATTTCTTTTTGCAGGATGTTGACGGTAGAGCGGCCGATGTTGCTCTGGGATGGTCAGTAGCACTTGGTTCCCCTTTTACTTTTGCTACTACTCTTGAGCAAGAGTACAAGAGTGACATCTTTGGAGAAAGAGGTGAGTTGGGCATCACTTATAGAACTCTCTTTCTATCGCTTAATCCCATACATAAAACCTATCTTCTTTTTTTTGTTGATAGGCATTTTGCTTGGTGCTGTTCACGGAATCGTGGAGTCTCTGTTTAGAAGGTACACTGAAAATGGAATGAGTGAAGACTTGGCTTACAAGAACACAGTTGAGTGCATCACGGGAACAATTTCGAGAACTATCTCTACCCAGGTTAGTAGGAAGATATCTGTAGAGACGAGTTATTTTTTTTTTTGGCCAAATTGGAATCAAAATTCAGAAACCTGTTTCTGATGAATTACGAAATTCAGGGAATGTTGGCTGTGTACAACTCCTTGTCTGAAGAAGGTAAAAAGGATTTTGAGACTGCATACAGTGCATCCTTCTATCCTTGCATGGAGATTCTCTATGAATGTTACGAGGATGTAGCAGCTGGCAGCGAAATTCGGAGTGTTGTCTTAGCTGGTCGTCGCTTCTATGTAATTATACCTCTTTCAAAGTTTTATTTTTTACTTAACCCAAAACACAGTTTGTGCAGGCATTTTGATGGATTTTCTTGCTTGTAACAGGACAAGGAGGGATTGCCTGCATTCCCAATGGGAAAGATTGATCAGACAAGAATGTGGAAGGTCGGTGAACGTGTCAGGAAGTCCAGACCAGCTGGTGACTTGGGTCCGTTGTATCCCTTCACAGCTGGAGTTTACGTTGCACTTATGATGGCTCAGGTATTGTCTTTTGTTTATATTCGGTTTGGTTTATATTCAAAATTTTTGGTTTATGCGTTGTTTTGGTTTCAAATTGGATTCAGTTATTTAGAAAATATATCTTAAATCTGAAGATTTTTTAATCGGTTTATTGTCGATTTGGTTCAGTCTGGGATTGAAGTATTTCAAAGAAAATGTGAATACAACTGGTTTGTTTCCTTTTTGTTTCAGTTTTAGAAACATACATCGTTGACATGACGACATTTTAAGGAAATTGTGATGTCAATAAGTTGGATCTGTTTTGGTTCGGGTGGATTAAACTGGATTGAGGATCCTCAAGTTTATTCTAAATTTTCCGGTGATTTCTTGGAATTTAAATATTGGTTTCTGCGGGCTTATGTAGATCGAGATCTTGAGGAAGAAGGGTCACTCTTACTCAGAGATTATCAACGAGAGCGTGATTGAATCTGTGGATTCTCTAAACCCGTTTATGCATGCTAGAGGAGTGTCCTTCATGGTGGACAACTGCTCGACCACAGCAAGATTGGGATCGAGGAAATGGGCCCCGCGGTTCGACTACAACTTGACCCAACAAGCTCTGGTGGCTGTGGACAACGGTGCAGCAATCAACAGAGACTTGATCAGCAACTTCTTCTCTGATCCAGTCCATGGTGCTATTGAGGTCTGTGCACAGCTCAGGCCTACGGTCGATATCTCTGTGCCTGAGGACGCAGACTTTGTTCGACCTGAGCTGCGCCAGTCTAGCAACTGAGTGAAGTGTTGAAAGTTTATGAGTCTGTTATTGTAATCAGATTTTTCGTAAAAGCCAGAGTTTGGGATGTTTTTTCATAGGCGTGAGTGAGGAGGATTTGAATAATTATGTCTCTTTGGAAATCCAATAATGGGATGCTCTCTGCTTTGGTGTTAAATCTTGTTACAAGTTGCAAAATTACAACTTAACATTGCGCATGAGAGAGTCCAGAATTCGGGATAATTTAGCGGCCATGTCATTCTAATGTCAAAGAGTTTTAGAGAAACAACTCGAATTGTTTTAAGATTCGTAATATTCATACGAAATCTAAGGATTTTAGCTGGTATGTGTTATTTTTCAGGAATCAATTTCTGGATTCAATAGAAGAAGACATTTGAGTAAAGTAACTTGGTTGAAATTGTTGTATTTGCATGTTGAATGATTGAACATAGGATAAAGGGATAAGTTTTTGCAAATGCCAGATAGATTTTATTGATTGGGATATATGCTATGTAGTCATTAGTCTCCATTTCCAAATCTATTATTTATCATTACAAGAGGAATAATAATAATTTCTGTTTTTTTTTCCAAATTAAAGATAAAGAGAAACTTGGCAGAGCACAATGCTTTTGTCTCTCTTTTTACTGTGAAATGAAGAATCTAAATTATTAGAATCACATGTAATGACATGTGCTCTCCCTCCCTCTGCACATTTTCATTATATGTCAAGTCTTTTTCTCTTCCCCCATTTTTTTAAAAAAAGAGATATAAAATCCACAAAGCTTGAGGAAAAAAAAAAGAAAACAGAGAGGAAAAAAGAGGTTCAGAATAAATAAACAAATAAATTCTTCAATCATATGATATTGTGGCTAAAGAATTAGAGAAAGACAAGACCAACATGTGTGTAGCCAATCATATTGTATAACTCTTTTCCCACATTTCATGTTCCCAAAAAAACAAACTTTTCTCTTCTAATTGATAAGGATTCATCTTTCAAATTTTAACCTAAATACAGATCGGTATGACATTACTACTATATATCCGATTTTGATTCTAGTAGTTGCTTAGTTTCCATATTTTGTAAGACAGTAGAATTATAAAGCAAAGATTGAAACAGAAAGGATGAGAAAACAAGGTTTGGGGTTCAAGGTTAGACTCTCTCTAACTAAACATTTGTAGTTCAGTGGTTTTGTTACGTCGATTGGTGATTGCGGAATTGCTAAACATAATTGTTTTCATACCATAAAAATACCTAAATGATAAATATGCATGCACATAATCACCATGCATGTCGTTACGTTATGATACGAAATGTCACACAAAACATTAAGTTGGTGTTTAATTTAGGAAATTTAAACCGAACAATGACATATCGACAACACTATTTGTAGCATATATGGTTTGTATTAGTGTTGTCGATATGTCATTGTTCGGTTTAAACATGATAGAATATATGTTGTTGGAAACAAAAAATACATAGCTTTAGATTAATATTTTGTGAAACAAATATTAAAAACTAAAAAAACACTATTTGTAAAACGGATATCGAGTCAGTGAGTGAGTAATTAGTGGAATCTCATGAAGGGAGCAATACCCTTTCAATTTGTTTATTTTAGTTTGTTATAAAGACAAAATCTTGTTGTTTAGTGTCAAGAATTAATCATATATGATCTTGATTTGACACCAATGCTTTGTAATTATTTCTGTTAATAGTAATACCAATTCAACCATGATATGTCTATCAAGCCACAGAGTATGACTAATCATTTTCAGCATATACAAATAAACCTATATGTTAACATTTCCTTAACAAGAACATATATTTAGAAAATAACAACGTGAGATACTCTTAAGATATGTCTTTCAGATTGTTTGATATTTGTTTAGGTTTAAGATTCTCGAACTTCATTTATTATTTTCTTAAATATTTTCTATAGCATAGAAAAATAAAGCGTTTTATACATGTTAAATTTTAAGTTATTGGTCAATATATTCTTTCCAGATTCGTGATCACTCTTTTATGATATATGCACTTGTTCTGTATTCAATTTAAATAAAAGGATTATAAACTCTATGATTCAAAAGTCATACAGGGTTTTTGCAAAGTTTATATGTAGTTGTCCTGCAACAAATAAATCTTCGTCTTTCATTTTCCAAACGTGGCACCATATTTGAATTCAAGTTCAACAACGTTGAAACATTAACATCTATATACACCGGCATGTGAAATGTTAAACAGCACACATATCGTGCATAGTATACGAAAAGCTCTTCAACTTTTTCCTCGTTCGTGAATCGTGATTATAAGAAAAAAAAAAAAGAACCATTTGAATAAACTCCTTAATTAATATGTTTATTGATGATAATAAAGGAGATAATTCACAGCTTGTGAGCATATATGCTCACATGCCTCACCAAACAACCTCAGGTGGCAACCAATAAGTATCATTGCAATAATCTTGTTAGTTTGGTTAATGGTTTTAATTAATTACTAATATAACTATATTTTGGTATTTAGACAACCAGCTGATAAATTTATAAATCAAATGTTTTATTATCATTAGAAAAATAACAGGATCCAAATGCATCGATTGATTGGAGAAGAGTTGTTATAGTTTCAACATGAATCGAAATACCAAAATATCAATAGCCGCTATACTAATTAAGAGCCAAAGTATAAATCGATCTTCGTTTTTTTTTTTTTTTTTTGATTATCAGGAGGTTTTGGGCAGAAATCCGTAATCCCCCAGGCCCATAACTACAATATGTAATATTAGTTCCGTTTCAAACGTCACTTGATCATGTGATCTCTAGACTTTGCTTAAACTACTTTTCCAATCAATCTTCGTATTGAGTTATATAAAAAACACAGTTTTATCGACCTTTGACTTCTATCAACGCGATAATACTAAAAGTCTAAAACAATACATTCAATTGGTTGAACATCAATTTATTGAATAATTTCAATTTGAACAGCTAGCATATTTATAACTACAACTCCAAAATACGTATTTTGGTTTCGCATACTCTTGTACTCTGCATCAAAAAGTAAAATTTATTTGAATCAGATAATGTAGTTAATTAATTATGTCTAGCAGTCTCGCTTAAACGTGCAACATTTTGATTTATATATATATATATATATAAATGCGAGTTGGAGGGTAATGCGATCTACATATTCTTGCTTAGTGTATTTGCACTGACATCATTTCGTTATGAAACTAAAATATGAATGATGAAACATTGGATACCCTTAATGACCATATAGCCAATTAGCGTCGTTTGTCGTTAATTAAAATTATTAATCAAATAATTAGAAAACCAGATAATACCCATACGTGGTTTAATTTGTCGTTGTATATACTATCAGGAATCATTATGTTTATTTACTCTATTAATTACAGACACCGTTAAGACCAAATCAGAGAATGCACAAATCTGATATGCTTACAAAAATAATTTGCTAGAACTTTATGGTTTTCTATTATTTTTAGGTGTCTAGATCGTTGTGACGTCTACTTATTCCGTAAGCAAGTAGATCATTCAATAAAAAAAAAAATTCTCCAACTCGACATTAATAAATTATTAGATCGAAAGTTTCTCCCTGGAACATAAATACATGACCCAGTTATCATATGTTCTATGTGAATATATTTTTTAGAGACATAAACCATACTTATTTAGTATGTAATTTTTTTCTAATTGTCTAGTAATTACTCTTTGGGATAGAAAATAACTACGGAATTAATTATATTTGTTTTGTTTTTCGGCAAAAAAAAACATTACAAAATTTGATTAAAATACAAACAACTTTTTTTTGTCTGAAGAAAACAATTTTCATTCATATGATTTTTTTTGGGGTGGGATCTATGTTTTTTTTTCTAAAAGATTTGGTGTATATTTCATAAAGTAAAAGATTTGTTTTTTTTAATCGTCTAATAGATTATTACAATTAAAAAAAAAAAAAGATTTGTTAGTTTTTACTTTTTACTATATTATTATTATTTTTATTTTATTACACTCGAAAATAATTTCAGCCTTCTTAACGGGTTCAGGCTAATCTTTCGAGTGGAAGTTACACATCCCATTTATGAAACTCCACTTGCTCAAGAGTTGGTTTGATAATTCCGCAGTCGGGAATACTCAATCCTTGACCTGCACCAACAGAATGTAATTTTTCTCGGATGAAAACCAACCCACCACAACTTCTGGATTTATATTATTTTCTTAGGACGTTAATTTGGTAGGATAACAATTTGGCACACGTCATGTTCGGTTCTTATAATACCTTCCTCCAACACACCACCAACAAAATTATTAAGGCCATGCCTTGAGATATTATATTACGAGCATCATTTTATTTAATTTTCTTATAAATAAAATTAATTATGTATAAAGTATGTTCCCCAACGGGAGGAAAAGGAGGTTTTCTCCTTTTTCCTTGTTTTTTCTCCTTTGTTTCTTTTGGAATCCAAATCTTGTTATTCTAATAATCAAGTGTATTGGCCTCGACGATTAATTAAGAAGATGGTAAAGCACCATAATTACCAGCTAACTATCTACAATTCTACTCAACATTTCCTCTTTTGTCGATTTTGATTGGGTCATAAATTGCGGCCAACATCAGTACTATTTAATATTTTGTTTAATCCTTTTTTGAAAAAAATGATTTGGCCACATGGTGACATGGAATTAACTTTCTCTTTGTTTTAAAATCTCACAGGCTATTTTCTTTTTTGGTTATTGCAAGATATCCATAATCCCCTTTTATAATTTACTTGTTTTTTTAAATTGTGGTTGTATTAATTTACTATTTTAATTCGATTGTAATGTAGTTCCTAAATGGTATAAATTAAAAATGATATATTTTTTTATAACGAAACTAAAAATGATATATGAGAGGTTTTAGGCTGTTAGCTTCAACATATACATTTTTATAACGTCCAAAATCATCCCTATGTTACACATTCATGATTTTGAAATTTATAACTGTACTATAATATTCAAATCTGATAACCTCAAAATTTTAGTACTTTTATAAATCATAAAAAAATATAATTCATAAATATCTAATATGATAACATGCAA
Organism: Eutrema yunnanense; assembly: GCA_002933935.1. NCBI lineage: Eukaryota > Viridiplantae > Streptophyta > Magnoliopsida > Brassicales > Brassicaceae > Eutrema > Eutrema yunnanense. Next base: position 833,117 of record PKML01009694.1, on the reverse strand, counting down.
AACAGTAAAATAGTGTAGTGTTTTCGCGATTTTTTCAGGATTTTATAAATAAATCATGTAAAAAGTTATCTGTTTTTTTTTTTTTATTCTTAAAATTATGTTATTCTGTATTAACCAATTGAAGCTTCTAATGAACCGTTCACATGTTTACTATTTTTTTATATATATAAATAAAATTTATTGCTAAAAGGAATTTTATTAGTTTTTAGCTTTTACACTTCCAGAGCCAAAAAAATGTTTTGCTATACAAAAAGATATGGGTTTTGCAATGAATAAATCAATAATTGAGTTAAAATAATACTATGTGAAAGGTGCCTCTCGGTCAATGACTATTTTTAGTTGGGGACCATATTTTTTTTTTTCATTTTGTGATGAATATGTATTTGATGTTGTTGAAATGAAGAGGAGTTGAGTCTGTCAACAAATAGCAGCTACAGCAACACACACTCAATTGTTAAACGTCAAGGAGCTTCAGAAGAACCATTATAAAAGCTTATAATGAAGAAGCTTATAAACAAGCTTATAATTTTTATAAAGAAGCTTATAAACATCTTATAAAAGCATCTTAAGCTTGTTAGTGACTTGTTACTATTTCAGANACTCAATCCTTGACCTGCACCAACAGAATGTAATTTTTCTCGGATGAAAACCAACCCACCACAACTTCTGGATTTATATTATTTTCTTAGGACGTTAATTTGGTAGGATAACAATTTGGCACACGTCATGTTCGGTTCTTATAATACCTTCCTCCAACACACCACCAACAAAATTATTAAGGCCATGCCTTGAGATATTATATTACGAGCATCATTTTATTTAATTTTCTTATAAATAAAATTAATTATGTATAAAGTATGTTCCCCAACGGGAGGAAAAGGAGGTTTTCTCCTTTTTCCTTGTTTTTTCTCCTTTGTTTCCTTTGGAATCCAAATCTTGTTATTCTAATAATCAAGTGTATTGGCCTCGACGATTAATTAAGAAGATGGTAAAGCACCATAATTACCAGCTAACTATCTACAATTCTACTCAACATTTCCTCTTTTGTCGATTTTGATTGGGTCATAAATTGCGGCCAACATCAGTACTATTTAATATTTTGTTTAATCCTTTTTTGAAAAAAATGATTTGGCCACATGGTGACATGGAATTAACTTTCTCTTTGTTTTAAAATCTCACAGGCTATTTTCTTTTTTGGTTATTGCAAGATATCCATAATCCCCTTTTATAATTTACTTGTTTTTTTAAATTGTGGTTGTATTAATTTACTATTTTAATTCGATTGTAATGTAGTTCCTAAATGGTATAAATTAAAAATGATATATTTTTTTATAACGAAACTAAAAATGATATATGAGAGGTTTTAGGCTGTTAGCTTCAACATATACATTTTTATAACGTCCAAAATCATCCCTATGTTACACATTCATGATTTTGAAATTTATAACTGTACTATAATATTCAAATCTGATAACCTCAAAATTTTAGTACTTTTATAAATCATAAAAAAATATAATTCATAAATATCTAATATGATAACATGCAAAACAGTAAAATAGTGTAGTGTTTTCGCGATTTTTTCAGGATTTTATAAATAAATCATGTAAAAAGTTATCTGTTTTTTTTTTTTTATTCTTAAAATNCTTATAATGAAGAAGCTTATAAACAAGCTTATAATTTTTATAAAGAAGCTTATAAACATCTTATAAAAGCATCTTAAGCTTGTTAGTGACTTGTTACTATTTCAGATAAGCTTGGTTAGTGACTTTTACTATTTGTGAGTATAAACTTGCATCTTGTAACCACAAGTTAATTAATAAAAATATCTTCTCTCTCTAAACCTGTTTCTCATACTCTCTCTCTTGTTCTTCATATGTTCGTGATCTTCATCACTCTTTCTCACTAAATTCTACAGATGTTTCTACTTATTAGACTTGCTATTTCTAGTCAAGGTTGAAAAAAAAACGGTTTAATTGATCCGAAATTTGGAGGCACTCATGATCACGGACCGTCCGGTATGGAGAAATGTCAATCGCCCATATTGGTTTGGCGGAATTGGGGGACCGCTTTCTGTTTTTCCCCGTCCGGTTTAGCGGAGAATACTCCGTTAAGTTTTATTAGACGGCGTTAATGTATTCGGCGTGCTTAGCTGGCAACTATAGCGAAGAGGTTAATAATAAACAGCTGGCATGGTCACTCTGCACGTGGTTAAGAAATAGCAGTGTATTTACCGTTTTGCCCCCTATTCGCAACTTCCTAATTCATTTCTGTTTTATATGTTCTACAAAATCCATTTATTATTCAGCTATTTATCACGAACTAATCTATAGAAGTTACTAATAAATATGTTTTTTTTTTCGACAAATAAATATTTGCTTTATTTAATCCAAGAAAGAAAAAAAAATTAGCAGGCTTTTTCGAAGGATAGAAATGCCAGCTATGCATCAGTAAATGAGCCTTATTGGTCGATAAAAATAAAAATAAAAAGTAAATGAGCCTTCACTTCTCTTTTGCTTTATTTTCCCTATTTTTCTGTTTTTTTTTTTTGTTCATTTGCTTGCTCTCTTCTACGTATAAATATATGCTTCTTTATTTTCATTTTCGTGTGAGTGTATAAAAGAATATAATTTCCACTTACTGTTTTTTTCACAAGAAAATTACTGTTGGGATAGTATTACTNAATGTATTACTCTATTTTTCACTCTAGAAATGAATATTCTATGGTATATTCTATTTTTATTTTATTACAAATATCATTTATTTGTAATAAATTACAATTTAACCCCACTTATTTTTTTTCTTTCAAAAACTTCCATAAATTATGATTTTATTTAAATTAAACATTTATTACATAAGAAAAATTACATTACATCATATAAAAATAATAAAACATATAGAACTTTGGTTTAAACATCACCATTACAAAGATATTATAATAAAGTAATTTAAATGTAAAATTGATTTAACTTTCAAAAACTTCCATAAATTATGATTTAACTTTAAAAAATATTATAATAAAGTAATTTAAATGTAAAATTGATTTTTTTGTATTTAAATATTATAATTATTATTTGTTTCAGTTATAATTACAAATATATAAAAATTAAAGAACCATTCTATAAATAAAAAAGTTCAACTCTAAAATAGAGTGAGAAATAGAGTTACTCTAAAAATAGAGTAAAAAATAGAGTTACTCTATTTTAGAGTGGGAAATAGAGTGAGGTTGGAGAGGATTTTACTCTAAAATAGAGTTTATAGTGAGAAATAGAGTAGGGTTGGAGATGCCCTTAGTTGTAAAAAAAAAAAAGGATAGTTTTACTATTATTATGTCACAAAAAGCACATTATTTACATTTAATTATTATTAATTAATCATATAAAGTTAAAATTTAAAAATCTTGCTAAAACACATTTGTCACAAAAGACGATTTCACCCTCAAGTTTGTTGTCTCACTCTGATACAAGAAAATTACTCTGGATGGCACATTTTGAGTTATGTATCATGATAAGACACTTTCAACTCTTAAGACACTTTCTTAGATGCAATTGACAATTTTACCCTTATGTATATAACTCACTTCTCTTTTTTTTTACTCTCTCATGAATCTTTTTCATAAGCTTCTAGAAAATGTTAGAAAAATAGAATTATCATATATTGTTTCTAGAAAATTATTTTATGTCTTTCACATTATAAACAAAAATAGAAAACAAATCAAGTGGGGTAATAATTATTGTACTCTAATTTTTGATTTTCTAGTGTGGATGATCATGTGTGGATAATACCTTACTGATGGTCATGTGTGGATGGTCATGTGTAGATGTAGTTCTTGATATTTACAAGTAGATTTCTTGTTTCACATCAAAACTATAACAAAATGGATTTTAAAATGTTGGAAAATAGAATTATCATATATTGTTTCTAGAAAATTATTTTATGTCTTTCACATTATAAACAAAAATAGAAAACAAATCAAGTGGGGTAATAATTATTGTACTCTAATTTTTGATTTTCTAGTGTGGATGATCATGTGTGGATAATACCTTACTGATGGTCACGTGTGGATGGTCATGTGTAGATGTAGTTCTTGATATTTACAAGTAGATTTCTTGTTTCACATCAAAACTATAGCAAAATGGATCTTAAAATGTTGGAAAAATAGAATTATTATATATTGTTTCCAAAAAATTGTTTTATGTCTTACACATTATAAAAAAAATAGAAAACAAATCAAGTGGGGTAAAAGAGAGAGATGGTTTATTGGTTTAAGGTGAGATATAAGAGAAAAAGAAAAAAGAGAGATAGAAAAAAGAAAATTAACAGAATGACAAAATTGAGTTTTCATACCCATGAACATGACAAAAAGTACCTTAGAGTTAAATGTATATTTTTTGTAACAAAAAGTGTCAAATGTGTCTTTCAGTGTAATTCACCCATTTTTTTATAAGTAAAAGAGTCACTGAGTTGTTGTCAAACAAATAAAAGTAACATTTGGAAAGGACTGGTTACTAGCTCTAACAAAGTTAAGATTATTTAAGGAGAAAACAATGTACAAGTAGTCACCTCAATTTTCATTTAATGACAGCAGAGAGCCTAATGTATTTTATAGACTTATAATTTGATATGAACTTCCAACAAAATTCGAGAGTGTATTTGCGTGGCTTGTGATTTCGGAGAAGAAATCATAAAATAGTCAAATCCAATTTTGTTTTTTTTTAATATATAAAACGACGATTTTATACCAAAACTCAAGAGTTATATATATATTTTTGTTTGTTTGTTTAAAACGTTTATTAAAATCAACCAGAAATGAGATTAAAATATGACAGATATTCTACAGCCAGTGAACCAGACTATACTAGTAAATTTATAATCAAAATAATTTAATAAATTGCGAAATGTTAGTCTAGATTGTATAGTTTTTCATTTTAAAATGACTGTACATGGACTGTATAGTTGCAGTTTGGTCAACATAATTTAGGCGTGGTGGTTGCACTTTGAAAATTATAGGGTGAATTTAATGTTATTGATATATCCAAAATTTTACTGTCCTCCAGAACATGTTTAAGATTTCCCCAAAAAGCTTCCAAGATCTTATTGCGAGAATTTCATTTTTTTTTTTCATCTATATTCTGTTCAAACATCAATAATCTTAAAAAGTCAACCATATACAGTCTCTATATGGTTTTTTAGCGACAAGCAGCCGTGAAAGACACGGAAGTCAGGGATGAACACAACAAAAGAAGAAAGAAGGAGAAGATCAATGTCTTAATCTTAAAACAAGTCCTTGTAGTTAATTAATAATTAAGAATCTAATCTTAGTTTTAAAAAGGAAGTTTTGATTTTCTCTTTCTTTCTTTCTTTTTGTTTTCTATATATCACAACATCTCTCTCTCTTCTCTCGTTCTTCGTCTTCTTCATTCTTCTTAAGCTTCTGTGTTGAAAGGCCATTTTGATTTTGTTTTGAAGATGTCACATTACAGAAGACACTCTCTAGAACCTTCCATTCACTCCATTACCGGTAAATTCCGCGATTCTTTGAATTTCCACACTGATGATGACGTCATCAACAAACCCGATTTCCGTGAACTCGATTTAGGCTCGCCCATTTCCCCGTTGAGGCCACGTGGATCCTCCTCCGCCGCCGCTACTCCGGCCGCTAGCGGCAGCAGCTCGAGCTCCTCCGGTTCTGCTTCCGGCAAACCTGCCGTCACTTCTCAGCTTGCTAGACGCAGTCACTCCGGCGAGCTCTCCGGTTTGACCGAGACCAGCTCGTCTATACCCGGATCCGGAACCAAGAACCGGAATCCTAAACCTGGTCACAGAAGATCCGCTTCCGCTGGAACGCCGCTCATTTATTCCGGTTTGGGATTCTCACCGCTGACTAATCACAATTCTCGCGGCGGCGGAAGCGGCGCGACGTCGCCGAATCACGGCGTTTCACCCAGCGGAAACATTTGTCCCTCGGGAAGGATCTTAAAAACCGGAATGGCTACACGAGCCTCCGTTAGGCCCGAGACTCTATTCACAGGCACGGCCAATTACGGCCACGGAAACATAATACGCAGCGGTGGCGGAAATAACGGCAAGACCAGAGCGGCGGAATTCGGTGACTCAGATGAGGTGAAGAAGGCAGGTAACGAAATGTATAGGAAAGGGGATTTCGCTGAGGCATTGGTGCTTTACGACAGAGCTATCTCAATGTCGCCGGAAAATCCAGCTTACAGAAGCAATCGCGCGGCGGCGTTGGCTGCTTCGGGGAGGTTAGAGGAGGCTGTTAAAGAATGCCTTGAAGCTGTGAGATTGGAACCTTCTTACGCTAGAGCTCACCAGAGACTTGCTTCTCTCTATCTCAGGTCAAATGTTATAACCTAGTATTTCACTTGTTGTAATCGATGATTGGTAATGACGAGGAAAGTAATAATCTTTTCATTGGTGTTGCTTTAGATTGGGAGAAGCTGAGAATGCGAGACGTCATCTTTGTTTTTCCGGGCAATGTCCCGATCTAGCTGATTTGCAGCGGCTGCAGGCACTTGAGAAGCATCTCAGGCGGTGTGCTGAGGCTCGAAAGATAGGTGACTGGAAAACTGTAATTGCCGAAATCGATGCAGCCATTGCAAATGGAGCTGATTCTTCTCCTCAGGTAGATATCAATACGCATTGCCTCTTTGATCAGCTAAATTGCCGAAAGGACTTGGATCTTTGAAACAATGANACCGCGACATCACTTCCCGGTACTACTTTGCGAATTTATAAGTTTTCAAGATTCCTCTGTTTTCTGTTTGCTTAAAAATGGAAACTTTTTGATTTATCAGGAATCTCAGTGTTTCACTTCAAGTCATCATCAAACCGACAAAGCGAAGCAATATCTCCATTCGTGAACACGTTATGCTTGCGGTATCCATTAGTACACTTCTTCAAGGCAAGACAGATGCTGAATCTAATAAAAACCCCTTTGCATTCGGTTTGTGATCTAACAGGGTTTGTGTACAGGTGGACGTAGAGGAGAGCTTGGCATTGGCGAAAGCAGAGAGTATCAAGAAAGTTCCAACCTTTAAGATCTATAAGAAGGGAGAGAAAGTGAAGGAAATGGTGTGTCCTAGTCACAAGTTACTAGAGGACTCGGTTACGCATTTCCTCTTATAAATAACACATCTTTCTTCTCTTCTCATTTTTTTTCTTTCCTTTCCGAAATCTTTAGCCTTCACGAACGTAAATTGATTCAAAGAGCCATTTTTAAAAAAAAATTGAAATCTTCATTCTTTTTCTTTGTTTTCACTGTATTGAAATCTGCGCTCTGATTGTATTGATCTGAGGAAAATGCTTCTCCTACTCGAGTTCCTTGGTCGGCATCATCGATCGACTCATTAATTGGGTTGGTAACCGGTTTACTAAATGGTTCATTTCAATTGATTTCCTTATTTCTGTTGGTTAGGAAACTCGTAACACAAGTTGGGCCGTTGTCAAAAATAATTATATATATACACAAGTTGGGCCTGGGTATGCTTTCAATATAACAAATAAAACTATATACTAAATGCTTTCATTTGAGGTAACAATATAGAACACAAACTATGATATACCAAAATCTGAATGAAACAAATAATAAGAGCACAACAAAAACAGTCGAAAGAATCAACACAGAAGGTGAGAAAGTAAAGTTCTCTACAGACATGAGATTCTCAATGTGGTTCCGCAAACTTCGTTGAAAACTATATAAATGTAGGAGATAGTATTTGAATTTCCTAATTTACAAGATTAGATTCTCACAATAACATATAATCATTTGAGTTACCAAAGTCATATCAACAAGCCTGCATCGACATGGTGCAAACAACATTAAACGCCGGAACAGTATTCGTAACGCTGTTTTCAAATTTTAATGTTTCACTTCAAGATCCAAATCTGCTCAAGACGCTGAAGGTTCAACTACAAATCATAGGAGCACCTATGCAAGAAAAAAGCGTTGTAGCAACGCTACATCACCAAATCGTCTATCGTGTTCAAGACCATGCTCTCGATCTTGTTCTACCCTCATCTGACGAAGCGCTTTACCTCGAAGTCTCATCAGCCTCGCAAGCGCCAAGCACTACTCAAATACCTCGACAAATCTCTCGAGAAGAGTTAGTCAAGAAGGTACCAGAATCATGGGTAACGAGCTACGAAAAGCTGCATCAAGCATCCGAGACGCCGATCCAAACGTCCGAAGTAAGCTTCCACTCACGCAATGATGGAACAACGGAAATCAAGTTCGACAAACAAAGATCATCCTCGTTCCGGAAGCAACTGTTCACACAATTTGCTATTCAAATTGAAGAACACGAATTCCAAGGTCCATACAAAGAACAGATTCCGAAGCCTATCTCCTTCGGTCAATACAGACAAATAGTATATCCTTTCAAAGACGAAGACGGCCATCAATACTTTGATGTCCGCTCCTGCTCAGCCTGTCTAGAAGATTCGTATGAATCTGAGGATGAAATCCGCCAACGACGAAGAAAAAAGAAAGATCCCTTATACAAGAGATATCTTGAAGGAGATCCTACGGTAGGTCCTCTCGGCAAAGGCAATGGACGGTACGAATACATAGTCCAATACTCTGATAAAAAGGAGTCATCCGAGCAAGAAATCATGATGATAGGAACATATAACTTCCCTCCAGCAGAGGACTTTATCACTGATAACGTATCCCACTCCCCAAAAGTACTTTCCAAGGCGATCAACCCCACCGGGCCCGATCAGCTAAGTCAAGGAGAAAAGGTTCTTAACTGACAATCGGAAAACGCCATGACTCAGAACCAACTGCTCACAACGATTAATCAAAAAATCGATCAGTTTGCAGAGGGATATACCAAAAGATTGAGCGTCTTTCAGAACTCAATCGCGGAGATTCACAAGCGACTCGACACTCTCCATCAAGAGATGATGACTATGGCCCAGCATATGATGGTCAATACATCTCAATTCCAAGGAAAAGAAGCTGAGATGACTAATCTCATATTTCAATTAAAGGACCTCCAACGGTACCTCGAAAGTATGGTTCAACAACGAAACTCCTCAAACGCGTACTTTTCTCATCTTGGAAGCCTGCCATCAACAATGCCCACACACACAGGATCTTACTCCTCAGGATTCCTTTCAGGAGAACAATACGGGTATACAAGACACCCGGTCCCCGGATTCTTATCCTCGGACGAAGCGTTCACGTCAAGATACGGTGTATCTCCTGCAAGCGAGTTCAAGCCACGTCCCGTTCGAGAAAGGGCGAGAAGACAGAAGGAATCAGAATTCCGGGTCAACACAACAAAAACCCACAAATCGGCTTCCTCTCACTCCAGTCAAGATTCTCTCAAAAGAAAAGGAAAAGATATAGGCATGATCGAGTCTACGGAATTTACAATGTCCAACGTACTGAATCATCTAGCGGAACAAGATAAAGGACCAAAAGAGCAAGAGTACGCTCTTACGCAAGAATCAACTAAGATTCCTCATCCACCGCCGATGATCATTCGCTTCTCAGACTCAAGCTCCTCCTATACAACTGAATCTGAAGAAGAATCCCTACCAAAACAATTCGCTATTAGAGAAACGTCAAAAACAGAACCTGATATGTACGAAGTGTTCTCTGACGATGACGAGATGGATAGAACACCTTTCCAAGAACAAGAAAGGCCAGCACGACAATTCGCCTCAAAGGTCATGACGTTTACGTTCGACGACATTCCTTTCGAGAAATGGAACGAACGCCTAGACGAATTTCATGCATGGATGAACTCCGAAGTTCTAACTTCATCATTATCACTCGTCATACAACAGTTTACCGCACGATTTTCGGGTGCACTTAAAGAATGGTGGAATTCACTAGGCGAGTATAGACAGCAGCAAGTCTACCAAACCACTATTCCACTACTTCTTGGGGAAATTCACCGAGAATTCATTGGTACCCCAAGTCACCTCAAAGATAAATTACAAGAGGAATACTTCGCAGCAAAATGTTGTTCTCTAAAGAAAAGAGATCTTGCGAAGCAGTTCGAGCGACAAACGCGAAGGTACTATGCGCTAAACGGCCTTAACAATCCAAGCCTAAAGCAAGTCTACCTTTCCTCCATCGATGATTATCTGAGCCAGCAAATGAAGCTCAACATCAAAGAGCAAGGCCAATCGATAGAAGAAATTTCCATTGGCCAAATCCAGCAATACGTCTTCAGAACGCTCGATAAACTTTGCAAACAAAAGGAGTTCTGGACGGAATTTATGGATAATTCAAAACACTTGTCTAAAGTGTGCACAAGGCCAGATCTATCAATCAAGTGCCCTAAGTCCAAAAAACACTGCTCATGTGAAGGAAAAAGCAAAACTCGCCGTTTCCAGAAATCGACAAATAAGCCCCACTTTCGAAGGTTCGGGCGCAAAAGGTTCTTCAGAAAGAAGCAGTCATTCAGAAAGGAAACAAGATGTTTTCTATGCCACAAAGAAGGACATTTCGCCAAAAACTGTCCAAACAGTTCTAAGAAGAAGAAACAGTATCTCATCAGCTCCATAACCAGCCTTGCCAAAGACATCGATCTTGACAACCATGATCTCGAGTCAGTACTGTCTTATGACAGCGATGAAGAGGATGCGATTTGCGGCTACTCAGATTCCGAAGTCTCGGAATCCCACGATGAAGAGGAAGAGTGCTGCTTCAAAATTACTCGAACTCCGCATACTGAAGAAATACAATCTCCACATCTACCAGTGACAATCTTCAATCCAGCAAAAATCAAAGATCCGGTCCATGCTATTGCTTTCATAGACACGGGAGCTCACACAACAATAATGAATCCCAAGGTACTTCCATCATCCATATGGCGCCCGTACCAGCAAGAATTCAGGGTAGCAAATTCAGAATCATTATCGATCGAGCTCAAATCAAAGCCAATCACAATCGAACTCTTTCCAGGATGTCAAATTACTACAGAAGTTCTAGGCTCCTCCGCACCCGGAAAAGACATAATTCTGGGATGGGATTCATACTATGCGCTAAAAAGGAGTTTTGACATATCAATAGAGCCAAGAGGAATAAGATGGAAATCTTTATACAAGGCCTTCACAACAATACCCCGGCTATTCACAATCGAAGAACTTCCATCACCAGAGTTCAATAAGATCAAAGAAGAAATCACAGCAGAATCATGTGCAGAATCTCATACCGAGTTCCTTCAAATATGCACGAACCCACTGTGGTTAAACCAGGATTTCTTCGTGTCACTACCGTTCAAAGAAGACATCCACTCGACGTCGACTAAGGCGAGTCACGCAGGAATGCCACACGCATTGCTTAAACAAGCAAACGAAGAGTGTGACCAACTGGTCAGGCAAATGGTAGTCTCATCGACTAACTCTCCGTGGGCGTGCAAAGCATTTTATGTCAACAACAGAGCGGAACATGCAAGAGGAAAGCTGAGGCTAGTCATCGACTACAAACCGCTAAACCAATACCTACAGGATGTCAAATTCCCATTGCCAAATAAAAGGGCTCTGTTTCAACATCTTCAGGGTGAAACGATCTTCTCAAAGTTCTATCTAAAATCCGGTTTCTGGCAAATCGGTATTACACCAGAAGAAAGGTTTAAAACGGCATTCTGTCTACCCAATAGTCATCTTCAATGGAATGTCCTACCGTTCGGCCTCAAAACAGCGCCATCATTATTCCAACAAGCTATGTTACGCATTTTCAAGCCTCTACTCCATACGGCCTTGATATACATTGATGATATCCTCCTATTCTCGTCAACCTACGAGGATCATATACAAGCTCTTCGACAGTTCCAAATCATAGTGAAGACGCATGGAATAATGCTCTCGGCCCGAAAAATGGTTATAGCCCGGCCCAACATTGATGCACATTGCAAATGGACAGGTCCAACAGTTCCTTGGGATGCACATTGCAAATGGACAATTTGCTCCGCAAGCCCATTTAGCCACGACACTGCTGGAGTTTCCAGACAGCGACCTCTCGAAAAGACAGGTCCAATAGTTCCTTGGGGTAATCAATTACCTCAGCGACTTTATCCCGCAACTTTCGCAACTGACGCGTCCACTACAGAAGATGTTGTCCAAGAATCCTCCTTTATGGACAAACAGACAAACAGAGGCGGTCAAAAAGCTAAAGTCAGAAATACAAAAGCTGCCACCATTAAAGATTCCCTGCGAAGGCACGCGTGTTCTCCAAACAGACGCAAGCGATAAGTATTGGGGTGCGGTCCTACTTGAAGAAATTAGTGGCAAACGTCAAATCTGTGGATACAAAAGCGGACGCTTTAAAGATTCGGAGTTGCATTATCACTCCACGTTCAAAGAAATCTTAGCTGTCAAGCGAGCTATTGAGAAATTTGAGTTCCATCTGATTGGACACAAATTTCGCATAGAGATGGACATGTCATCTTTTCCAAAGATGCTACAGTTCAAGCAGAAGATGGTCCCTCACCAACAGTTACTAAGATGGAGCGAGTGGTTTTCAAAATACGACTTCGCTTCCTTCTATTTAAAGGGCACGAAAAATATCCTCGCCGACATGCTCAGTAGAAATCCTCAAAAGGAAATTCAGATGATGGCAAGCTCCTCCGCATCCGGAAAAGAATTCTACGATTTTGGTGCCAACATGCCCGAAGATGCCCATCAACTTGTCAACATGAAGATCATTCATGAGCATCTCAAAGAAAGGATTTTCAGGTACCAGTCGATCATCATATCAAAATATGGCGTCAAAAGTCAGTACATCGCGCCATTAGAGATCCATCCAGACCATCTGTTCGCTCATCTCTACAGAATCGAGAGTACCAAAATACCTGAGGAAGTCCTCTGTTTCCTCTGGTATATCTGTTCAGTGTACACCATAGGCATCTCTTTCGATATACACTGGTTGTACCAATTCATCAACTCGCGCCAAGGTCACAAGGATTGCCTCTCCACGTTCCTAACATGGTTCGCACCACTAAGTGCCTGGACTGGTAAGCTGAGAAAGTCAGCAAAAACGGTCAACATATCTTACAAGAAGCTAAAAGGACAAGGGTGCCTCAACCCGTTCTTCAATCCTCACACGGTATACTTCTTCCATCGCCCTATTCAAGTCAACGTCAAAACAAACAAAATGCACGCACTACCAACACTTATCCACCACGACGACTTCAAGAAAGGTATTCGTCCAGACTTCAACGTCTATGACAACAAAGGATTCGAAGACTTCCAGACGCATGCATTTCGCCTCAACAGTGCTAGGCAGACGTTCCACATTCCGTTCACCTTGAATTGGAACTAATATCCTATAGACTACCAAATGAGTCTAGACGAAGATCTACAGTACTTCGAAAGCAAACCAACCACGAAGCAAATCCTACCAAATATGGTGGCCCCACTCCGATCAAATTTGGTTCTCCCATCACCAGCCCCGGCGACTAATCAGGTCCCATCACCAGCTCCTGCGACTAATTCTCAAGAATACTTCCAGGATGCACAATCTTCGGACGACGAGATGAATATCGACGAGATTGGACAAAAATTCGGTTTAAACAAAGAAGAACCACATGACGATTTCGACGATCCAGAAATCGAATACAAATGTCCAGATGATTATTACGGATGCTGCGATGAGCATATCATCGAGTTCGAGATGGATCATTAAGGTGGTCACAGATCATTAAGGTGGTCATTAAAGTCAATCTATATATATATCTACCTATGTTTAAAGTCAAATATATCAAACTATGTATAATTATGTGTGTGATGTAAGCGATGATGTAATCGCCTTAAATAATGTATAATAAGTGTGATGTAAGCGATGATGTAATCGCAACCAGGTGTGATGTAAGCGATGATGTAATCACAATAAATAATGTGTAATAGGTGTGATGTAAGCGATGATGTAATCGCGGAGGTAAGCGCTTATGTCAGCGCACTTTACCTCCTCTATATATATGTGTGTACCCCCTTGTGAAATAAACAACTCATTTTTCCCTTAAAAACCTCTCTCTAAAAACCTCTCTCTATGAGTCTCTAAACTCTCTCTAGTTTTCAGACTTCTCTTCATCTTTCATAAGCTCTGGTTACTTTTTCTCTTTTCATGGGTTGAGATTCTGACGCTTGTGCTTTCAATGAGCGAATCGTTTAACCGATACGACGGTCAATACGACGGTTGTGTGGTGGGAGACGACGGTTGTGTGAGTCAATACGACGGTTGTGTGGGGAGATAAGGGTCCTAACAGTGGTTGAGCCAAGGCCAGGAAAGTGCCGCTTATGCTCCCTTTATCTGGACAATTATCGATCCCCATAACTATCAACACGACTCTCACGATCTTAGTCTAGCCCATACGACTTAGTCAACACGACTTAGTCGTTCGGTTTCTCGTCTACTCATGCACCTCTGTAAAATAAAACGCATAATTTGCATTTGAGATACCAATATAGAAAACTATGAAAAACACAAACTATGACAAATTCTCAAAGAGATATAAAAATAAGATCACAAGTCACAACAAAAAAAACTAAAATACTCGGAAGAATCACACAAAGGGTACGCAATTAAATTCGGCATACTTCCGATAAATTCCCAGTCTTGATCACAACATCCATCACGAAGCCAAAACTCATTATTATCTTCAAATCTTTCAACTTTGATCCTCCTGTTACTATTTCTCTTTGGATCATAGTAGGAAACATAAATCTCTTTGTCCTGCCATGATACTGATACATAAATAAACTCACCATCATCTGTCACACCACTTAAAAGGGAACCAACCTTGGCAATAGGAGGATCATGTGGAGAATATGGTAAATGAAAATCTTGGCACGACCATTCTTCCTTTTCGACATCTTCAAGAACCCACAATTTGTTAAAAGATGATTCTGAGATAACCCATGCTAATCTTCCCTTGTAGCTCACCAGAAAAAGAGTATTCATCAAGTCATCGTGCATACGACTGTGTGTTTGAATTGATTTGAACTTTTCAGTCCTCACATCAAAACTTATTATTTGATTTGTACCTCCACTTCTGACAATATAATATAAAACTTCGTTGATGCATATCCCTTTATATGGTAAAGAACGCCTAGGAATATATTTGACCGGCCTCCACAATTCTTGAGCTCCCAGTGTAAGAACTTGCAATTGGGTCCCTTCAGTGGTGCCATATGGCACGCTCAGTACTTTATACGTATTTCCAATAGTATCGTATTAGAATGTTAAAATGTCCCACATTGAATGTTAAATGTCTCACATTTTAACATTTTAATATTTTAATAGGTCTCTTCGAGATGAGGGCGGGACAACGCACAATCATCTCGAAAATGCCACAACAAGACAGAACCATTTATACGGACCATTTAAAATGTGGAAAATCGTTTTTATGGGAAATCGTCTGTTAAGTCAATCTGGCTCTGATACAAAAAAAAACATTTATATTTGGAAGCATAAGATCTATAATAACTGTAATCACCAAACCGAAGTGCCTTGGTCTCTCCGGCTACGCGGTTTAATGCCCCGGTTAGATGGTTCATTTGAAATCCTTATTTTTGTTGGTTAAGAAACTCTTCCTAACCAGGAAAAAAATCTCTTAATACAATGGGCCGGGTGGGCTGGGCTACTTGTAAGAACATTTTCTTAATGCTTTCATTAAATATCCATTAACAAATAAACTATATATTCATTAAAGTTCTCTACAGACATGAGATTCTGGATGTGGTTCGGCAAAGTTCGTTGAAAACTATATATAATCATGTATATGTATGGTTCAAACCATTTAAATGTGAGCTTTTTCTAAGAAGAACATTGCTAAAAATTAAAATAAATATTTTCTTTATAAATCATTGTGTATTAATTGTATTGGTTTTTTTTACTAAATATATGTCTATATATATTTTCCATACATTTAGATGTTTTAGAGGAAATTCATTCGTCCCCAAAAAAAAAAGATGAAGTTTATTTTTGGCGAATCTAGTAAAATTTGAATTATAATATGAACTGGTAATTGTTAAGATCCTATATATGGGATTTTTATTCATTATATAAAAGTCTCTTAAAAGTGATTTTTGAAAGAAAAAGAAAGGATCCTAGAATAATATAAGAATGGTAGTCATTTCTTGGGAGCAAAATTTAGTACTAAAATGTGTAGAAAACAATTTACAATAATAAATAACACGTTCCATTGATACTAATTTCGTGTTTCTAGAAAGAAATAATATTGTGAAATCTTAGTGGCTAACTTCTACATATGTTTTATAGCATATAAGTTCATAACATATCATTTGATGTAATATAAGTAAATACATTAATTATTGGTATTTTCTTCTTTAATTTGTTTCTAAATATTTCGTGGCTTATACCTTTACACCTTTACCTTTATTCTTTATTTTGTTCTTCAAATTGTTAGATGCGATATGTGGTATGCGAGCATTGTCAATGTGGGAGAGGCCAGAAGGTAAGGTCTTGGCGTTTGAAGCCATCGACCGTTTTCTGGCCGTCGATGTGACGCATTCCTCTAAAATCCTCCTCGACAATTTCTTCTACATTTTTGAAACCGTGTTCCAATCAAGCGGTCTTAACGTGTTTGGTCTCATATCTCGTAAAGATCTCGTCAACCCGACTAATTTTTCTTTTCCTTTTTTTTTGTTTAATTGCTCAAATCTTATTAATAGTTTAATTGATCTATGGTCTGTATCTCTCTTATGTGTTAACATTTGGTGTGTGTGTGTTTTTTTAGTAGTACTTTTTCATCATTAATATTTTTGTTGATCTTGATTCTAATGATTTATTATTGTTTATGTAAATGCATTTGACGCAGAACATTTACTACCTTGTATAGAGAAATTGAGGCAATGGAAAGTTGTGGATATTCCAAAATACAAGAAAATGTGAAAACTTTAATTGGTAAAAAATAAGTAAAATATAAGCAAAATATAACCAAAACATTATAAAAAAAAACAAAAATTGAAATTATAAGTTGAATTTTGGACATCAAAAGCGATGCTTCTTAAATTTCATATACACTAAAATCAAAAGGGATAATCACATAGTTTTAACTAATTTTGTGTTTTTTACCTAGAGAGACGAATAAATATAAAATCAAAAGGGATAACCACATGATTGGTTGACCAAAAAAATAAAATATAAGCAAAATATTTAGAGACAAATAATTATAAAAAGGAAATTCAATAATATTGAACAACAACTATTAACCTTTTAATTCATCTTAACAACTTAAAAAAGTCTCTTGTTAATAGTGTTTTTTTCTAATCAAAAAGACATTAACTAAATTCCATTATGACAAAACGAAACTTAAAAAAAAAAAATATTAATATACAACTCCAACTAAATTCTATATAATAATCTATGTCTTTCTAATTTTTAAATGTGGGTGAAGAGACAAAAAAGGGAAGATTGAGAAGCGCAGGTTGGGAGATTAAAAGAGTTGATGCAACGGCGTCGTTTGAAGCGGTTATGTGAAACGGGAAGGATTTGATGAGATTGTATAATAACGTGAATAGAACAGTATTCCTCTAGAAACTCCCTGTGAGCTTTAAGAAGAATGAATCAAAGTCTAGGAAGTAGTGCGGTATGAGAAGGACTACCTCTAAGATCTGAGACTCAATGCCAAGAACAATGGCGTAAGAAAGAGAAAGAGAGATTAAGAAGATATTCCCTTTTGATTACCTTTAGCAAAATGCCAAAATACAGTACATAAAGCAGATAAGCATGACCACGGTTACGGTTAATGCGGTTAAGGTTATTTAACAACCGGTTACGGTTAGATTTTTTTTTAACCTTAACCTTAACCGTTTAATATACGGTTAAAACGGTTATGGTTAAATACGAATCCAGTTAATACGGTTATGGTTAGATACGGTTACGGTTACCTGATGACAATAAATGGTTAATGTCATGATTTATAATATTAGAATAATAAAAAATAAAAAAAATTATTAATATTCTTTTTCTAATTTTTTGTTGGTTTGTTTATATTTTTCTTTTGTTTTTCTATGTATTTTTTCTTGTTTTGCTTAAATCTCTTATGGTTATTGATGATTTTTTGTTAAGAACGTGAGAGAAAAATATTATCGAGAAGAAGATAATAAACTATTTTATAGAAATAAAACAAAAAATAATTGAGCATTTATTGCTTCTTATTTCATGTGCAATATTCAGAAAATCAAACATTGTGAAACAGAGGGAGTATATTTCTTCATAAAACTGTTTTGTTAAAATATTTTTTATATTTGTTAGAAAAATATTAATTAGTCTAGCACATTTAAGTTTTAATTAATATTTTTATTTGTTAGATTTGTATTTGCTATTGATAAATTGATTATATATAATTTTCTTTGAATTTTTAATTTTACAGAAATAATTATAATTATTAGTATATATAATTTTATTTTTAAAACGGTTACGGTTAAAATTTTACGGTTTAACCTTGCAGTTAACCAACGGTTTTGATACGGTTACGGTTAATTAACGGTTACGGTTAATAATTTTTTTAACCATAACTAATATATTTTTACGATTAACGGTTACGGTTTTTAACCGTCTGACACGGTTACGGTCTGGTTACGGTTTGAAAACGGTACGGTTACGGTCCGAAATACGGTTACGGTTCCATTTTGGTCATGTCTAAAAGCAGAAAGCATGAAGAAGAAAGCAGCACAGTCACACGTGATCTGTTGCTGAGATAGAACCAAATGTAAACCAAGCTAAACCGAAAATAAACCTGATTCAAAGATCAGTCAACATTTATTTGAATTGCAACTAAAAGGTAAATGTGATATCCTATCACATTATGAGTTCGCCGGAGAAAAAGAAGAGCCAAGCGTTAAGATTGTGAATCGGCTGTGTGGAGCACTTTCTCAATTTAAGGTTTTACGAGACATAATCTGAAACTTCGGGACTCACTGTCTAATTTATATGTTAATAACCAAGAATTGAGAACAAACAAAATAAAAACCAAGAATTTTGCTGAAAAAAACATTTCTTCTACTGTTTCTCATTGTGTAATTGGAATCGGAATCTTGTAAAAGGGTGAAATTTACAAAAAAACAAAGACAAACTCCTTTTCTTTGTTTACCATATCTTCTATTGGTTGGTGGAAGAACCGATTAGAGATGCTGACTTCTTTACTTCTTCATCAATGGCTACAATCTCACAAACTCATGGTGCTGCAAATCACAAGCACAAGACAAAAACACCATCTTAACTTAAAAACACGACTCTGTGATTTTACTACATAGGCTCTTTAGATAATGTTGAGAGAGAGAGAGAGAGTTGTAGTAGCTGAAAGCAAATAAAATGAGCCTACCCTCCTTAGAAGTAACTAGGGAAATCCATCATCCCATACTCAAGAGCTGCATAGACACAGAAATTTCAATTACTATTACAAATGAGTATACTATTTTGATCCATAAACTGCTGCTGATTATTACTTCTACTTGGTCAAACATCGTAAAGGAATTCATGAAATTAACAAAGTGAGATTAACGAGTTGAAAATGCCAAAGCTAAGCTGCAGGCAAGATTTGATGATCACAAAAGCAAATTTTGAGACTCTTGGAGTTTATGACCTTACACATTTCAATGTCATTCTTTAGCAGGGTCTAAAACATTCTCAAACGCATCATGCATTCTCTTTTCAGACATAGATACTATGTAGGGAAACTCACAATCTTCTCAATCAACAAAATCCCAGCAACAAAATCATAGATACCAATACGAATTCCTCATCTATGTGCAAAATTAACCCATTTGCTTTCATACCAATATCACTCTTGCTTTAGTAGTCATTTCTAATGCATAATCTACCTAGGCTGCAGGATTTTCCCAACCCTCTAATGTAGCTGCAGGACCATTTTATTTTGATTCTTATTCAACAGATGAGTTTTTATACTTCCTATTGGTTAAGAAGAGTACCCTCAAACCAACATTCTTTCAGAATCCAATCATATGCTATAGGAAGAAGCATACACAACAATGGACAAAGTAGGGCGAGAGAAGGGTTTCAGGTCTCACCGGCGGAGGCTGAAGAAGTCGGACCTTTGGACCCAGAGGTACGCCTGAGCTTGTGAAGCCGGACCTGCATCTCAGTGAACAGC
This sequence comes from Eutrema yunnanense, assembly GCA_002933935.1. Classification (NCBI taxonomy): domain Eukaryota; kingdom Viridiplantae; phylum Streptophyta; class Magnoliopsida; order Brassicales; family Brassicaceae; genus Eutrema; species Eutrema yunnanense. Next base: position 813,006 of record PKML01009694.1, on the reverse strand, counting down.
TGCATCCTATGGCACTCCAATTCCTTAGCGAATCGCATCCTCTGCTTCTCCAACTCCACCATTTCCTTCCGCTTCCTCTCCTCCACCCTCTCGTATATCTGCCCAAGCCTCTCAATTGCGTCCGCAACTTCCTTGTAGCCTTGCCTCCGCTCATTTTCCCTTTCGCGCTTCCTGTTACCTCCGCTCGATCTCGACCTTGACCCATCCGAATCTTCTTCATACGCCGGACAAGCAGCGGCTGCTGCAGCTGCCGCGAATGCGTTGAGATTTCCGCGAAATCCGAGCAAATTGTCACCTCCGGGAGACATAATCGCCGGCGCCGGCGCCGGACGCCTGGGAATCGCCGATCGTGGAGCGACCGGAACTGGAACAATCGCCATCGGCAGTGAAAGCCTCTGGTTATCAGTCGAATCAGGAGTACTAGACGACGGAAAGCTTTCCCGGAGAAGGTCATCGAGAGCGGAGAAGAAAGGCCATGGGCTGATGTAGGAGGCACCGGAAATCGATTCCGAAACCCTAACCTTCTCGACTTTGTACTTCTTCTTCAAGGTGTCGATCCGGTTTTTACACTGAACGTCGGTGCGGTACGGCTGCGATTTGGCGGCGGAAACGTTTCGGCCGGTGTTGAAGTGACGGTCGTTAACGGCGTTAGCCACCTCTTGCCAGTGTTTCTGACGGAGATTACCGCGGCTAAGGTCGACGTAGCGGCCGCCCCAGGCTTGGATGAGCGTGAAGGTCGCTTCCTCGCTCCAGCAATCCTCCCGAGAAAGCGTCGAAGGCGAAGGACGGGAAGATCCCGGCGAAAAGGAATCGTTGACGGCGTCAATCATACCGTTATCGTTATCGACGGCGAGTTAGATCGGAGGAGATGAAGGGTGAGGATGAGAGAAACGGAGGAGGACGGTGACGGTAACGGAATTGAGGAGGACGGAGGATTTTAAAAACAAAACAGTGTGTTTTGCTTTGTGTCCATGTACTAAGCCCTGAGCAAGCTAAACGAGCCACCCACATCTATTTTATATATATACTCTTAATTTGTCGTTTTTTTTTTTAATTAAAACTTTTTAAAACAAATTGTGAATGTTGTTGACTACTTGAGTAGTTTTTATTTTTATTTTTTTTTGGGTATCCATTTGAAATATTCATTATTTTAGTATTTTATAGGAAATAACGAGTGAAAAAATTTTAGAGTCTAAACTTAATTAGTAATAGGTGAGGTAGTTCTAATCAAATTTTATTATGTTTTTGTATCTTTTATTTTCAATGTATTAGCATGTTTATCTAAAGTTATGGTTTCTTAGGTTTGTCCATACACAACATATTTACAAATTTTGTTGATTTTCTTATACCATGTGGAAGTTGATTCGTTAATATTATTGAAATTCAATCGGCAATATGGACGAGATAACCCAAAAATTGATATAAAAAATTGTTTTTCTCTGTAAAACTTTAATTAAGCCTTCTGTTTCTTACATCTTTTTCAAAATGTAAGATTAATTTGGTTAGTAATTTCCATTTTTATATAGTTTAATTAGAAGATATGGTTTTAATGGCAAGAAATGAATTGGTATCGGCCCTAAATAGTATGAAAATGGATTATTACTTACCATGGTGAAATTTTCTGAAACCGTAGAGGAAAATCGAAGTTACTCCTAGGATATGATTTGTTGGATGCTTGGTTTCAATTGTCTTTTACTATTCATACAATGCAATACTAGTGATTAGATATCATTTTTGCTATATTAGTAAAAAATATGTTTAATTTATTTTTGTGATTTAGGTGATGGACTTTAATGGTCAACACAAAATGCGGTTAGAAACTTATAAATTGTCTTAACATCTAAAAGCATCTTCTTACCCTTTTTGTGGGTGTTTATGCCTTTCTTTCTTTTTGTCTTAATTTTAAGGGAAAATGTACCGGAGTTTAAATAGAAACCTTAATCCCTACAACAAAATTTGCAATGATACTCTCTTTTTTGTTTGTCAATCAAAGCTCCTTTTTATCTCTAACCTTTTCATAGCAAATGCAATGCATTGCAACCTTAAGACCATCAGCATTCGAGATTTATGTCTTCTCAAAAAGTTGATGACGTGTCGCGACGTGATTCGTCGCGATATATAAAAAAAAAAAAAAAAAAGCGGAAGACATCTGTCTTCCCATGTGCAATGCGGATGGATGACCTTACATTCTTCTTAACTAGACTCTGTTATTATTTAATAAAAACCCACAGCCAGCTCCACGTGGCCCAATTATGAGACGTACGAATACGAAAAATAGTAGAAAGTTTGATCATTTACTCAAACCTGCAAAAACTAAAACAGTCTACTTTTGTTTTTTTTTTTGAAAAAGGTTTTGATTTCATTAATTTGCAACGATAAAACGGAAGAGAGTTTTGTGGATATGAAAGCGCCAAAGGTTCTTTGGTACAAACTCAAAGAAGAAAGCCAACAATATTCCAAAAAAAAACGAAAACCTCTTCTATTCACAGAAGGCAAAAGAGTTGAGAGAAGTTAGCAGAGCGAATACTCGCAATCCAGCAAACGAGAAAGTATCTCATTGCAGCTCGGTCTTTGTTCCGGTTCTGTCCAACAATCTGCAAACAACATCAGAAAATTAGTTATTCCATAAACCCAAACAAAGATCCAGGAACAAATAAAATACAACTCTTTGAGAATTCGCAAGACCTGCAATAAGCTTTCCCAATGGCCCTTCAGGGATCTCAAGCCGAGCTCCCTCGTAAGCAATAGCATAAACTACCTGAGAAATATGCAGAAACTTGTTTATAATATATATATATATGTCACTATGGAGTCTTTTTCTTGCTCAGTTACATACCCGTTCAGGCGGTACTCCTTCCCAGGGCCTGGTTAACGTGCAGAGTTCCCACATTATTACACCTAGGCTGAAGATATCACACTTTTCTGAGAAGGGCTCATTGCGGATAAGCTCAGGAGCCATCCACTCTGGAGTTCCTGCAGAGACTGCGTCTCTCATTGTCGTGCCTGTCATTATTCTTGAGAGCCCAAAATCACAGATCTTGACTGTCCATTTGTTGCTTAATAGACAGTTTGCGCTCTTTATATCACGGTGTACTATCCCCATCCGATGTATGCACATCAACCCCCTTGCAACATTTTACAAGATTTTGTTACTACGAAAGAATTTGAAACTTTCTCATTGGTACATAATTCCAGATTCTATTAGGAATTTATTTACCTTATCGCCAAGACGATATTTACCATATTAAAACCTATATATCAACTTGGGAAGGGAAGCATAAACAATTTTGAAAGAAATAATGAAATTACCTGCAAATGTCACGCAGCATCTTCAGCTTCCTCCGCCAGCTTAACTTCTTCTTTTGTCCACTCATGTGGAGCAAATAATACAAAGATCCCATTTCCATGTACTCAGTGATCAGTGATAATCGTGGAGGCTCTGTGCATGCTCCAAGGAAAAGTATAACTACAAGAAGCCGAAGATGCCTGTTAATGAAAACTGATACTAAAAATCTTACAAATAAAAATTCAAAGAAACAGATGAGTACCGTTGGGATGTCTAAGTCGACTGGTAGTTATTTGGATGCAGAAAGAGAAGTCAGGAAAGAAAGTCAGAAGATAAGTCCAGAAGTTTTTGCTAAATTTGAATAAAACTGAGAAAGTCTAAAGAGATACCTAAGAATCGATATCTCGTTGCAGAAATCTTCCATGTTCTCAGCTGTAAGGTCTTGCTCAAGGAACACTTTGATCGCGACGTCTGTTCCATTCCAGATCCCACGGAAGACTTCTCCAAAAAATCCTGGAACAAAAAATCAACAAAGAAGTTTTAGTTGGGTTGCTAATACAAAAGTAAAGTTTTGATGACAAAATAAAAGGGAGTAAAAGGGTAGGAACGTGCAGTGATAATAAAAAAATACAAGATGTAAGCCATAGTCAAATTTGTTGAAGGAAAGAAATGGCCAATAATTTTACAAGAATACATAAACCCAATTCAAAAACATGAGCTAAAAATCCTCACCAATTCCAACACGAGTCCCAACCGTTAACTCGGAGAAGTCTATGTTCCATTCTTCATATGGTAACAATGGCTTATTCTGGAACATTGGAGATCCCAATACTTTATCCCAGATGTGGCTTATATTACGATGTGACGTTCCGCTCCGTTCATATGATTGGCTTCTGTAGTTCTGGGGAGAAGATGGCAGAGATATTGCCTTCTGCGGATCTAGTGGTTCCCTGGAGAGTGTCGACCTTCCACCAGACACTTGGTCATGGGCGTCAAGATGGAAACCAGAGACCTAGAAGCAGAAAAGTCTAGTTAAGACAAAAAGTCATAAATCGCTAGAGAAAACTTTTCCAAGAATCATAATTTTACGCATGTTGCAATATAAAATAAACATCAACTTGAAATTGATTATCTATGGATCGCGACACAGAATTCTTCTAGGATTTGTCTTTCATATGATCAAATTCTTAAAACTTCCCGTTTCAACTAAGTCAAAGAGAAAAGAGATATGTATTGCACCCCAAGTTTCTTTGTGTTCAGTATTTTAACTTCTATGATTAAAAGCTAGCAGCATAGCAGCCAAATATATCAAGATATTTCAATGATGTATGGATAAGCTTCATATATACCATGAAATCTTTACATACATTTTTCTGGATATGAGAGCTCTCGGTTCTCTCATTTGGGGAGTTAGGAGATGAACCATCATCACATTGCTCTTTTGAGAGGCGATTCTGCTTCAAGGCTTCATTCATCGCTCTTACTGCCCTGAAAATGATTAGCAACTAACTTTTAAGCAAAAATTATCAACACATAACACTGAAGCTCCGTGTTCCAAATGGTTCCTGGTCTATAAATCTTATTGTAAATGCACTTATGCAATGAGGTAACGATCACTGCAATTGCTATAACTTTTAGTTCCAAATATGGAATGTTTTAAAAATTACATGCTAGTGCGGTAAGAATATGTGATCCCCACTAGAAAAAGAATGACATCTCTTTGCATTCTTTTAGTATTTTCCATAAGATAATGTACGGCTAATTTAATCGGAATCGTTACATCTATGAAATCAAAACTAGGAAAAAAATAAGGTGAAACTGAATAACTGCAACCTATCACTGGAAAATAATGAGAGCTTTGGATATATTGAAACCAGAGAAGGTTGTTAATGGTGGGAACGATATTTCAAAACCCATCATACTAGCTCTGCCATGCACACGGTTCAATGAGCCAGAAACTAAACACCCACCTGACAATATCATCGCCAATCTCGGGAGTTATACTAATGCTTCTCCTCCTTATTCTCTTAGTTTCCAATTTCGCTCCTCCAACAGATTTACAGCTGCACATGAAAACTGAATACATAAGCACCTTTTTAACAAACTTTAGGCACAAGAACTAAGTTCTGTGACACCATGTTATTAAAGCAGAAACTAGACAAAAGAACTCGGGTAAGCACTAAACCAGACACTAAACAAACACCATGACCTCTTACAGTAATAAATTGGATCCTTTCTAAACTGAAAGCTCAAATCAAAATCTGCAAGAACCTCTCTAACATATCTAAGTTGCAAAGGAAACAAACCATAACCAACCTTGATGTGGCAACATCACCAGTGAAATCTCGTGCCAAGTTCGTGTCGCCACTTAGCATTGACCTTGTACGTGTTCGGAAGGACAGATGCTCGGGACTGCAGACGCGATATAAATAAAGAAACTAAGAAATTAGATAACTGGAATTATGGATGATGGGGAAATACAGACATCGAAATCACTTGGTTTCAGAATGCATAAACAAATACAATTCAAGAGGGATGAGAGGAACCTGGAACCAGCAGTCCTCTGATCGGCAATGACCTTTCTCCGGTTCTGCCGCCAAAACTCATTAGCCATGTTTGACTCGCTCTGTGAGAAACTGGAGAATAAAAGATAATACTATTGACATACGGTCATCCATTCCATTCCTTGGTTTAAATAGAACAGAAGCTATCTTCAAACCTTGGATTGGTTACCATGAAAACATAATAAAAACAACTAGGCGTATCACCTTAATTTTCTCTCTAGCGTGGAGGCAGATCGTAACAGCATATTCCTTGATGGTGGACCAGACATATTTGGAGACCCTTCCAGTTTCCTATGCAACAGAAGGTTTTCATCTTTTTCTGCACTGTACAACAACAATATTTAGAAACTCTGCACACCAAAACACTGAGTATTGAACAAAACGTGGAGTAAAATATGGTACACGCTATACTTATAAAATTAATGCACGTTCTTGCAGTTAAATTTTCAATATCTACTTACTTTTCATGGTCAATTCGGTCTGGATACCCAAACATGGGACTGTTTGGCTCCAAAGGTGAATCGCAAGAGTCATTCTCTGCAGAATCACTTTCCCCTGCCGCTGAGATATGACTCATAAAGATTGCCTTTGTTGATAGAGGAATAAGCTGACCAGGAAACCGCATTAGATCAACCAGCAATTCCACAGAATTAAGAAGAACGGTAACAGAAATATGATTGTATGAGTCCACACTCTCAGCAGCTCCATCACTTGACAAACCCTGATCAAACAAATAAACCAAATTGCATAAACTGGTCAGAATATTCGGCAATTAACCATGATCAATAATTATTCTCGAGAATAAGCCTCTATCAAAACTAATCAATCACATGCAAAAAATGGAGTGATACTCAAGATCACTGACACATTTTAATACTTACCACTACAAGCCTGCTTTGAAGACCAACCGTATCAGCTAAAACTTTAAACAGGATTGCTCGAGGACGACAAGAACCATGCTTGATCTGTCCTAGCAGTTGAATACCACAGTTTTCAAAAGATTGCGTAGCTTTTGCCGGGCTCTGCAGAGTAGATTGCTTATAAACATCTGCCACCTGCCAGACAATTTCAACAAAGGTTTCTTGATATCTACAAGGAGTAAACAAGAATTATGAAATGCTTGCTCGTACTGCATCTATAAATTTTTTGATCTTCCTTGTAAAGCCTAATAAATGGGATGCATGAGAAAAGTGCAAGCAAACAAAGATACACATTTCCTAATTTAACACTTTTTCCAAGTAAGCACAATGCACAAGTGACATTAGAGAAAGATTAAGGGAAAGACACTAATAGTCTGGGGAAGTTTATCTTGAAGCATAGCAGAAACTTATTGATAGTTTCACAACTTAGAAAACAAAGAAGAAGCTAAGATCACGTGGCCTCTTTCTTAGTATTATAACAGACACTCTCAGCATCACTTTTCATTAGACAGACAACTTGTCTCAACTCTTCCTACCTCAATTTTATCCATATACAATCAATATCATTGCATGCAGCTTTAGAATAGAGAAACAAAATGGTCATTTAGTAATTTTTTACAGGAAACAAATATAAGTTATGAAAGATACGTCGCAGTTAGGTTTCACTAGCGAATGAGATGATGAAGCATGCAATGCATCAAGAAATATTCTATGATAAATTGACCATTTAAACAAAGTATCTCAACCACTCTTACCAGTCCAGCAATTTTCTTGATAATAGTAGCTGGTTTTGAGTTCAATCCACTGACAAGTTTGGTAATCAACTGCTTTTGCCTAAAAAGCTTTTTATCTTTCTGAAAATCTACAAGAATCACATCAGCCTTTAGACCTTCGTCGCCCAGAGCATGAAGATCTTCCAAAGTAGGAATGCTATTAAATAGCTGCTTCAATCTATTATCCTGTAGAAAATTTAAAAATTAACATTGTGAAAAAGATAGAAAAAAAAGATTCTAGACTTGGAGTTGGAGGTATGGATTCTTGACAGGTAACACCGGTTAATCTAGTTCGAATAAATCTCACTGAAACGTTATTGAATATCAACCTAAAAGGAGCTTACCGGGATCACAGAATAAAAGCCATTCGGGATCGGCTCAGAAAGCGAACCAGTGCTCCAAAGAATATTCGACGCACTATTAGATAGCAGCCCATCTTGCCCAAGATTTCTGGGTGAGTCTTTAATACTGGAGGTCTCTTCTTGCGATCCCAGGTGAACAGAACCAAATCTCTCAACAAATTCTGAAGGCCACCAGGTTTGATTAGAAGGTCCTTGCTCTGATGTCCCAGCATCATCTCGTGTCTCTCCCATTGCCTATTTCCTTGAGGTCTAAAATTATATCAGCTCCTACGTATCCCATAAAAGGAACAGTTAGACACCAATATATTAAGAAGCAAACCTGTAGCCCTTAAGTTGGAGGTCATTCGATCTGCGTACACAGAAACGAAAAATGGTATATTAAAAAAAATATGGTAAGAAAACAAAAATGGCAAATTTTGTAATTCACTCAGAAATTTACATGCATGAGTGCACGGTAAAGAAACAAACTAGATGCACTTGTTTTTTCTCATCACAACTTAACTAGTGCAATGCCAAACAGAGGAAATTTCCAAGCTTTCCACACACCAACGATGACTGTAACACTATCTGCGTCTGTCTCAAATGATCAAAGCTATTCGTTCTGCTTAAACTCTAGGGAAAAGAAAGAACTAAAGGATCAAACCTAAACTTGCGGTTTTACCACTAAATATCTCAGTGGATGCATAAATTGGTTTCTTTTACAGCCAAGAAAATTACAAATAAAGAGAGAAGGAAATCATCAGCATTCCAAAAAGAAAAGTAGAATTCACTCTCACAATCCAATCTCACTCTTAGGTCAACGCCGGAATCTTGAAAGGATCACTCTTAGGAACTTCAATCCCATGAAAATCCTTGGGTACTAAAAACCACAATTCTGCATAAATTTGCTCCCGAATTAAACAGTTGGTAAGTGCGATCGCATTCAAACTACCCAGAAAGTGAGTTTCAATCCTAACGCAAAACCCACCAAACTTAAACCGATTGGAAAAATAAAAGACGATCTAGAAGCCCCCTAAGATCGATCCAATACACAAGGTACGCAGCACCAAGTGTCACAAACATAAACCAAATGAATCACACAATTCCAAAGAACACAAAAGGAAGAAAACAAAAAGTTCAATATGGGTTTTTGTAAAATCACCGCAATCAGATCCACGCATTCAATTTCCGAACGAACTGACGAATATACGAAATCGAACTGCATAAAACAACGAACTCGATCCCACAGCGAAGACAGATGCAGTAGAAATCCCGATCAAAGAGCTATGCGTTACATACACACACACACAAAGAATCAGAGAGCATATGTGTGTGTGTGCGGTATACGCTTTTAAAGAACTGCAAAATTGGGATGTTATATAGTTTTGATTTTGAGGGACCAAAGAAAAAAAAAAAAGAGTGATGGGATTTTAGGAAAGTGATGAAGACGAGGGAAAGGAGATGAAGAGAGGGAGACGACTGACAAAGTGACGATGGCGAAAATCACGTGCGAGCTGATGAGTCACGTGTCAAAAAGGAGATGCACCTCTCTCCGCTCGACAGCTGGCATCACACGTCATGCCCTCGTGAATCACCACCGTCGCTTCTCTTTTCTTTTTTTTTGATTGGTGGTAATCTTATTCATTTTTTTGAAAAAAATAGTTTTTTAATTTTATTTAGTTTCAACAGAGATTTATAAGAAGAAGAAAAATTAATACACATGTTTTTTTTTTCTTGACAACACAAATATTTTTTTATCTATTAAAAATGAGATGTTCTTTGTTCAGTGAATGGAGTGGACCTTAATTAATTAATTAAACTACTAAGTGTACATATAAATATGGATTTTGTTTATAAGTTTGAATACAGAATAACAAAAAAAATTAAGAAGCTACTCTCGATTAGATATCTTTGCAATTTTTACGATAAACCATATTTTGATCAGATCCGCGAATATTTAAACAATTACCATATATTCAATATATTTTTCTATTATTATGTTTAAATTTTATTAATAAAGAATGCTATATAATGTGTAAGTTCATTTAGTCGCTGTTGACTAAAAGTTTATTTAATGCTTTTACAATAGTTTTAGGGTTTGGTTCCATGAAAATATGACTGATTTCGAATATTTTCAGCATACTACAAGTAGTCGTTTGTCATGGTTTTGTCTTTTAATGATAAAGTTGTCTATTTTATATATAATGCATATATAACTTTTTTTTAATAGATTTTTGTGATACAAATAGAATTGTTTGTTATATATTCATCTAAAAATCCGTTGATTATCCAAATATTACATAAAATTATATTTTAAAGCATGAATAATAATAATATTATCATTTGTAATCAAATATGATTTATGTAATAGATGACAAAAAAAAATATTAGAATACCTTTGAAAATCATATTATTACACAAAGAAGAGAGACAAAAAAAGTTATGTATATATTGAAAAAATAATAGAGGGTTAAAATGCGAGGAACATAACCTGATATATTTAAATTCAAATGACGTATGCTGATTGTAACTATTTGTTGTGCAATCATGGTAAAGTAAGTAGTTTTTTTGTTTCACTGAATTTCATTAAAATAAGGCTTTGAATGTTTGGTGCGTTTTTTCCAAACGCCGTGTGTTGTACAAATTCAAAATATGTCACCATTCACCGTTCAAACGCAGGTGTGGTTAGGTGCGGTTGCGGTTCTGAAAAACAGCTGGGTGCGTTTCAGAAACAGAAAGAAAACATAAAACGCACGTGCTGTTGCAAAAGAATCAAAATAGGTGCGGTTAGGTGTGGTTTTTTTTTTTCTGTCAACGATTAGGTGTGGTTTACAGTTGACTTATGTATATATGTATCATATAATATTTCATTTTATATAGTTATTTTAATTAAAAAAA